>LPNX010866389.1:564462-567644 GCA_001517045.1 Pseudotsuga menziesii
CAAAATGGGCCTCCTAAGAAAAATAATAAAATAATAGTTACAATAATAAAATAATATTTATTAATTTTGGAGGAAGAATTTTTTTTTTCTTCATATTTTCGACATATCTCCTTGTGAGTTCACTCAAATTTTGATTGGGAGAGCTCATCGGATGTGAAATTAAATTCTGCATCCAACAAGTACCCACTCAAAAGACTTTTGACATACCATGCTACCCCAAAAATAAGAAATACATGAAAAATGTGATGATGTCATCATCATCACATTTGCTTAGGTATTTCTTGTTTTTTGGTAGTGGGGTCCATCAAAAGTATACCTACTAGGTACTAGTTGGATGAGGAATTTAATTTCACATCCAGGGAGCTCTCTCGATCGAAATTTGAGTAAAAACACAAGGAGATATGTCGAAAATACGAATAAAAAAGTAGTTCTTTTTATGATACCTATCCTCAAATTTATATTAAAAAATTGTTTAATACCTATACGATATTTAAAATTTAAAGAAATTTCATTGGATGACACATGATGACATGGAATTTGAATTATTGTTAAAAGGCCCATTTTGAGTTGAAAATTCCTATAATGCGTAGGGGTATCTCTATGTGCTTGCATGTGTGTGTGTGTGTGTGTTTGAGAGAGAGAGAGAGAGAGAGAGAGAGAGAGAGAGAGAGAGATAAAAATAAAGAATAGGGGATGTTAGGGGATTGGGGTAGAGAGATAGTTGTGGGTGGTAAGTTCTATTTGAATGGTGACAATGAGAGAGAGGGGGTGTTTTAGGGTTTTTAAGGAGAGAGAAAGAGAGAGAGGTCGTAATCAATTAAATTGAGGATGTAACCAAATATTTTTGTGACATATTGGCTATAAATTAGACAGTGTTTATCACAGCTAAAAAAAATAGTGATATGAAATTGTTATAAAATTTAATCCAAACTGATTCACGAGTTTTGTACCATTGATCCACCAGAAAGAAATCATGCAATAAGAGGAAATAAAGGAGTTCAATGAAGGTAGAATATATTTGTTGTAAGGTTATCTAAATATAACTTAGAGCATTGTCATTCCATCTTCAAACACAAATAAAGTCTTGATTGTTCAAAGTTCATGTTTGTGGTATCCGATCTCACTTAGTTTAATCAAGTATATACTAGCTTCCATCTAAAATAAAGGGTGAAAAGGTCAAGTGTTTAATTTTCCCATACAATAAGTGAAGGAGTCATGAATTATCACATTAATTATTTCAAAAATTATAAAGTTATCTAATTTTTATATAAAAGTATATTATAAGAAAATGTTTATGAACCAAGATTCTAGTTATAAGCCAAGTCTTCAGGAGATATTATTATCAATAAGAAAATTACATTATAAGAAAAGGTTTATAAACCAATATTCTAGTTATAATCCAAGTTTTAAGGAGATATTATTATTAAAAAGTAAATATTAATTATTTAAGTTTTATTAAAGGTGTTATAAAATTAATCCCTCATTCTCTCATTAACAAAAAATGGAGTCATATGAAAAAAACAAGGAATATTTCCAAGCACTTTAAAAACCTTTGTTTCAATGTTACTCCAAATAAAAGGAACATTATTAGAGGGAAAGACATTACTATTTTTATTGCGCCTCGCGAACACAATAATTATATTAGTAATGAATTTGCTAATGAGTTAGTGATTCCTTAGTCAAATATAGGTGAAAGGATAGACTTTTGAAATAATAAATAATATGCAATAAAATATTTAAAATGGAACATTGGATATTATACTTATGTCTTGTAGTTTATAGTTAGATCGTTGTAGAGTAGTGACGATGACCTGATTTTGGGATCACCATGGATAGAAACATTGGGGACTTTTATCTTAAATGTTGACAAGAAGTTTCTATATTTCCCTAAAAAATGAAGAAAATCACATTACATGACATTAACATGAAGTCAAAATCAGAAGTCGCATCATCTGAAGACTTCAAAAAAATATCAAAGATGTTATCACATGGGAATGAGAAATCAATACAGATGATACATAAGGATTTTGAAAAGGTTAATACAGATAAAGAAGAAGATATCTCTTGTTTAATAGATCATAATCAGAAATTACTTCTGCAAATCAAGAAGTAAAAAGATAAAGTTCAATGCAGTCAAAATTTATAAGAGAATATTCAATATCTCGAGCAAAAATTATGAGGAAAGGACAAAGAAAACTCCACCATGAAGAAGGTTAATCAATAACTAGATGAACAAATCAAGAATTTAAAATAGGACAAACAGTCACAAGATGAAAGGTTTGAGAAGATTCCAAATAATAATAATCTATTAGAGAACAAATTAGTTCCAATCTAGAAGGAAGCATCCAAACTAGTTGGAAAACAAATTGCAGATGAGGAAAAAGAAGAGAATACAAATTCATTTCCCATAACAGTTCAAAAGGAAGTCAATCTAGCAGAAGAACAAGCAATACAAAATCCTTACTGACACCCAAAATACAAAAATAATTTTGACCAATGACAGGGTCAAAATTAACACAATCAAAGGGGTTATAAATTCATAAGCGAAAAATCACAAAATATGCAATCTAAGCATAAAATAAGAGTATTTATCCAACAAGTTGATCAACAATCACCTCCGGTGAAAACATATCTCAGATGGGCCACATCACACAAAAAAATTTCCTTGGAATTTGTAACTCATATCATTACATTTCATCAAATGACAAAATAAAGGGTCGAGGGATGGAATTACAACCAATAAATTTGACGTAAGCCTTATCTTCTCTAAGCTTTGAGGCCAAAGATTATTTAAGGGGAATGAGATCTTTTATTAAAAAAAATATAACATAACATAAATTAATTATTAATATTAATACCTAATAATGATTAAATAAGAAATAATTAATCAAATAATTATGAAAAGGCACAAAATGGCTTATAGAGCCCAAGGAAATGTAATTGTAAAATATCATATTATATCTTTCATCACTTTACATTAAATTTCATTCATGGAATATTTATATTTTTTTCTTTGGGTTTTTGGGTAAGAAACGATTTTTTTGTTTCAAATATAGGGATATCTCTATGTGTTTCCATGTATGTGTGTGTGTGTGTGTGTGTGTGTGAGAGAGAGAGAGAGAGAGAGAGAGAGAGAGAGAGAGAGAGAGAGAGAGGGGTGTGTGTGTGTGAGAGAGAGAGAG
>LPNX010866389.1:568246-589177 GCA_001517045.1 Pseudotsuga menziesii
GTAAAGAGAGAGAGGGAGGGAGTTTGTAAGTATTAAAGGGAAGAGGAGAGGATGGAAGGGAGAGATAAAGAGAGAGAGGGGGGTGTCTTATGAAGAAAATAACTTGGCTTAGGGAGAGAGACACTGAAGGGGTTAAGGGTAGTGCGAGTGTGTGCGAGAGAGTGGGGTTTTTACGAAAAAGAGAGAGATGAAGAAGGGGATGAGTAGTGCATGAGAGTGTTAGAGATGGGGTTTGTAAGGATTATCTAGAGAAGGGGAGAGAGAGGGAGGGGAGAGAGGTTAGTTGTAGGGGGGTAGAGTCCAGGGATATGTCTGTAGGAGAGAAATATAGAGAATGGGAGGGAGCACAAGGGGTTTTAGGGAGATGGTAGAGAGAGATGGATGGCAGTTATGGGTAGGTGGAGGAGTAGAGGGGTGTATCTATATGTGTGTGTGTTTGTGTGATGGGAGAGAGTGTTGATGTATTTGTAACTTTGGAATGTATTCACTTGTATATTTCATATATTGTATTTCATTGGTCCTCGATGTTCCTATCGATAGAATAATTAATGTAATCAAGTCATGTAAAGTCATAGTGATTAACACCTCTCGTTGATTAGGGGGGGAAGTCCCCAAAGTTGTGGGGAATCAAAGTTATTAGAATCTCCTAGAGAATTTGGCCCTAGTAAGTAATTTTCAAGTCAAAAACTAGTATAAATAGAGAGTGAGCCTCTCTATTTGAGACACACACTCACCCAGCTATAGCACATAGGTGAGAGAGAAGAATCTAACACAAGTGAGAGAGAGCGCAACTGTTGTAGATCATCCTTCTGTCTTTGGGTTTCACTGGTACCATTGGTGCTCATTTTATCTCTGAGGAAGTTGTGAGGTTTTTCCTTTATGGATTCCCAAAGGATAAGTCTTTGTTTATATTGTCTCTTGTTATTGATTGATGTGCATGTTATTCTCTCAAATAATATCCTAAGATCATATTGTCTAATTGATAAAAATATAACATGCTATTGGAGCTAACCTAAGAAGAAGACACTATGCAGCTGTAGAATCTAGGGATTCTTAGTTTTTGGGTCTCTCTCCATAATCCATCAGCAAAAGGAGGTTAGGATGAATCTTTATTGAAGGGCACATCTTTCTGTTGAAGTAGAATCTGATTCTGAGCACTTTCAGTTTTTGACCTACCACTACATCAGGAAATTAGGGTTTCTCACATAAGTGGAATTTTTGAGTGAGCCCAACATACGTTTACTCTCCTCCTCAAAATCAAATTTTAGAGATAAAAATTAAGGTTTTCGGTTGCGTAGAACTCTGGGAAAGTCAAACCCTATTTTTCTCTGGAACCAGAAAACTAGCACTGTAGAAGATCTGCTCTAGATCCAGTTTTCAGCTTCTCAAATTGGTAAGATCTAAATCTTTTGTATTTCCATTTGAGGTTCTCAGTTAATATATCTCATCACACCAATCTTGATGAAAATCTTGAGGAATCTTATAACTTCCAAGCATGGAGGTATATGATCTCACTAGTTTTTAAAGAAAATGAATTGGACTCCTACATCAGTGGAGAGGTTCCGGATCCAGAGGGAGATGAGGATAAGGCCTTGTACAAGAATAAATTGATCAAGGCCAAGAGGATTATTGTTTATTCAATAAATTATAACCTCATACCACAGGTGTCCTCCCTAAAGACACTTAAAGAGATGTTTGAATCCTTGACCAAGCTATTTGAAGGGAATAACATAAATTAGAAGATGACTTTGAGGAACCAATTGAAGAATGTGAAGATCAAGAATGCAGAGACCATAAAATCATACTTTACAAGGGTCTCCCATATCAAAGAACAACATGAAGCAATAGATGAAGAAGTAGAGAATGCATAAATTTTGATGACTGCCTTGAATGGTATCCTTAGGTCACGGGACTCCTCCATTCAAGGAATTTGTGCTAGAAGAAAGATATTCACCTTCAGTAGGGTGTGGGAGGAATTCTCGCAAGAAAACTATTGAATAGCAGCTTGATAAGAAAATATGGGAAATGAAGATCAAGCTCTCACAATACACACCAAGAAAAACAAAAGAGACCATCATCATTACAGAGGTAAGTATTCACATCAGAATAACCCTAGAACATATATATCTAGCATTCAGTGCTTTACATGTGATGAGTAAGGACACATCTCCAGATTTTGTCCCAGAAACAAAGGTGTCTCTCACAAGAAGAAGGGAAACAAGAGAAGACATCGTGCTCATACTGCAGAGGATGGTGAACCTTCCATAAAGAGAATCAAACAAGAAAGTGATGATTCTTTAAGTGATGAAGAATATGTTTTGATTTCTTCTCTCATGGGAACTGCCACACATGGAATCAATGATTGGCTCATAGATATTAGGCATTCCAAGAACATGGTAGGATTCAAAGAATCCTTTGTGAAATTATCAAAACATGAGTCACCCCACAAGGTGAAACTTAGGGATGACTATCAGTATTCCATAAAAGGTAGTGGTGAATCCTCCTATAAGTTAGAATCTGTAAAGTCTATGAAAATGAAGGATTTCTTGTTTGTACCAAGACTAAAGAAGAACCTTCTCTCCATCTCTACATTAGATGCAAAAGGAATAAGGGTTGCATTTGTAGATGGACAAGTCCCTATGTGGCCAAAGGGAAATACTATAGATGATGCAATAGTGATTGGAGAGAAAGAGGGAGGCTTATAGAAGATAAAGGGACAACCAAAATAATATTTAATGCATGACTCAGTAAATCCAAATGAACTTTTGCATAGAAGGCTTGCACATGTGCACTATAGGGAACTACCACTTGCAATAAAAGATGTTGAAGGTCTTCCAGAAATACAGGGAAAGCATGAAGTTGTTTGCAAAGTATGTGAAAAAAGAAAGAACACAAAGAAGACATTTCCAAGTAGTGAGAGCAAGGAAAAAAGAATCTTCGAGATCATCCACTCTGATGTATGCGGTATGATGTCATCCAGTTCATTGAGCGGTTATGTATACTATGTTTCTTTCATTGATGATTTTTCTAGGAAGGTGTGGATATACTTCTCGAAAAACAAAGACGAAGTATTCAACAAGTTCAAAGACTTCAAAGCCTTGATCGAGAACCACATAGAAAATAAAATCAAGGCCTTTTGATGAGACAATGGCGGAGAATTCACATCAAATGCATTCAAAGAATTATGCAAAGATTCAGGGATTAAGAGGGAGTTGACCACTCCATATAATCCACAATAGAATGGGGTCATAGAAAGTAAGGATAGAAAAATTATGGAAGTTGCAAGGGAAATGATTCATGATCAATATCTTCCCGTGCATCTATGGGTAGAAGCCACTAGAAAAACTGTGTAGGTACAAAACCATACTCCATAGAGAGTACTCAAGAACAAGACACATGAAGAAATATTCTCTAGAGAGAAACTAGAAGTCATTCATCTCAAAATATTTAGCTGTCCAGTGTACATACACATTTTGAAAGAAAAGAGGAAACAATTATGACCTTTAGGAAAGAAGGGTATATTTGTGGGATATAGTGAAAGCTAGAAGGCTTACAAAATATACATCCCAAGATTCAAGAATATCGACATCAGCTGGGACATAAAATTTGATAAAGACTCAGCTTACAACAAATCCAGAAAGAGACCTACTGAAGACCCTGAAGAACCAGAAGCACCTAGGATTAAAGATACAACTACGAACAATGCAACTCAAGAAGAATATCGAGAAATAGAAGAACCCCAAGAAAATGTAGATCCATCCCATGAGAAGAATCCTGAAAAGAGGAAATATGCATGGGTACAAGAGGCTATCAAAAGTGCAGAAATATATGGGGCTCCATAAGAAATGCATAGAGAGAGGAAAATAACTAGGTCCTACTCCGGTTATGTAGCCCGATTATGTGACATCATTGACAAAGAACCTTCCAACTATGAGGAAGCGGTAGAAAAGAAATAATGGAAGGATGCTATGATCAAGGAGTACCAGTCGATCATGAAGAATGATGTATGGGATGTTGTCCCAAGACCAGAAGGGAAGTTTGTTGTGACTTCCAAGTGGATCTACAATATCAAGCATGCTGCAAATGGTAGCATAGAGAAATATAAAGAAATATTTGTGGCTCGTGACTTCTCCCATAAAGAAGGAATAGATTATGAAGAGACTTTTGCACCTATAGCCAGATACACTTCCATCAAATCAGTACTTTCTCTGGGTCCAGTGATGAAATGGAAGATACACCAAATGGATGTAAAGACTGCCTTCTTGAATGGTGTAGTAGAAGAGGAAGTGTATGTGGAGTAGCCACTAAGTTTTGAGACAAATAATAGGGATACTCATGTGTGTAAATTGAAGAAATTCCTGTACAGTTTGAAATAGGCACCCAGGACATGGTATGGAAACATTGACAGCTTCCTAACTAGTTTGGGCTTTACAAAGAGTAAAGCAGATTCCAATATTTACTACAAGGTTGAAGAAGGGAATTGAGTGATACTCCTACTATATGTAGATGACCTATTTGTAACAGGTGAGGATGGGTTGATTGATGACATGAAGAGAAATCTTGCTTTTGATTTCAAAATGAAAGAATTAGGTATGATGCACTACTTTCTGGGCATGGAGGTGTGGCAGAGTGTAGATGGAATCTCCTTGGGACAAGGGAAGTATGCAGTAGAGATCCTAAAGAGGTTCAGGGTGATGGACTGTAAGGCCATGACCACACCTATGGAATCAAACCTGAAGCTATTGAGTGGTGCTTCATCAGAGTTGGTTGATGATATGATGTATCATCAAATGATTGGGTCCTTAGTGTACCTAAAAAACATGAGACTAGATGTTTTCTTTGCTATGAACACATCGAGCCAATTCCTGACAGATCCGAGACATGTTCACTTGATTGGTGTAAGCATATTTTGAGGTACCTAAAGGGTATAGTTGATTATAGGCTCAAGTATGAGGTGAATTGGAAGATTAACCTAGAGGGTTATGTTGATTCATATTAGGTAGGCAGTGCCATTGATAGGAAGAGCACTTCAGGGTGTTGCTTCAGTATGGGATTAGGTGTGATCTCTTGGTTTAGCAGGAATTAGTTCTACGTGGCACTGAGTACAGCCGAAGCAGAGTATGTTGTAGCTTGTTTAGCTAGTTGTGAGGCAGTATGGCTGAGGAAGCTACTATGAGATTTGTTTAATCTCAATTTGGATGATACTTGTATATATTGCAACAACTAGATTTGTGTGAAGTTTTCAGAGAAACCAATGTTCCATGACAAGTTGAAGCATATCAATATCAAATACCACTATATCAGGGATATGGTGTAGAGGGGAGTAGTGAAGCTCCAGTATGTTGGGACAGACAAACAAATAGCTGATGTGTTGGCCAAGACATTAGCCAAAGTGAAGTTTGAGTAATTCAAGGAGAATATTGATGTTCTCCATATAAATGTTCCTTCCAAGGGGAAGTGATGAGTCTGTGAGCCCTTCTAACATGGTGGTAGGATTGGTTCCTCCCATGGTCAAATGTAATTGTTGTGCCCTTCTGACATGGTGGTAGGATTGGTTCCTCCCATGGTCAGATGTAAGTGTTGTGCCCTTCTGACATGGTGGCAGGATTGGTTCCTCCCATGGTCAGATGTAAGTGTTGTGCCCTTCTAACATGGTGGTAGGATTGGTTTCTCCCATGGTCAGATGTAAGTACTGTTCCCTTTTGACATGGTTGTAGGATTGGTTCCTCCCATGGTAAGATGTAAGTGTTGTTCCCTTCTAACATGGTGGTAGGATTGGTTCCTCGCATGGTTCTATGTAAGAGCTATTCCCTTATGACATTGTGGTAGGAGGGGTCTCCCATGGTTAGATATAAGTGTAGTGGCCTACATCCAGTATGAAAAAGGACTCGCTCTGTAGAGACCTACATCCATCATGAAAAAGGGCTGGCTCTATAGAAGTACATCCGGCATGAGAAAGGGTGGCTCTATAATGGCCTACATCCAGTATGAAAAAGGACTTTCTCTATAGAGACCTACATCCAACATGGAAAACGGCTGGCTCTATAGAAGTACATCTAGCATGAAAAAGGGTTGGCTCTGTAATGGCCTACATATAGTATGAAAAAGGGATAGCTCTATAGAGACCTACATCTAGCATGAAAAAGGGTTGGATCTGTAGAAGTACATCTAGCATGAGAAAGGGTTGGATCTATAGAGGCTTACATCCAGTATGAAAAAGGATTGGCATTGTAGAAACCTACATCCAATATGAAAAAGGACTGGCTCTGTAGAGGTACATCTAGTATGAAATAGGATTGGATATGTAGAGGCCTACATCTAGTATGAAAAAGGAATGGCTTTGTAGAGGAAGACCTACGTGGAGGATATGCCCACAACCAAAATGAAAAATGGTTGGCTCTGTATAACTTCCTATGATGAGAAGAATTGAGAGATAGCACCATTTGATCAAGATAGCAAAAGCAGTGATGATGATGATGATCCAATGATGATCCAGTGATGATACATCTTTGATTATGATCCAATGATGATCCAACTTTGATGATGATTCAATGATGATCTAGCTTTGATGATGATTAAGAGAAGAATACTTTTGTTGATGAATTGTATCAAGAGAATACCTTCCTAGTTAAGAGGGAGTGTTGATATATTTGTAACATGAGAATGTATTCACTTGTATATTTCATATATTGTATTTCATTGGTACCCTATGTTCCTATCAAGAGAATCATTAATGTAATCAAGTCATGTAAATTCGTAGTGATTAACCCTCCTTGTTGATCAAGGGGAAAATTCCCCATATTTGTGGGGCACTAGGGTTATTCGACTCTCCTAGAGAAGTTGTCCCTAGTAAGTAATTGTCAAGTAAAAAAATAGTATAAATAGAGAGTGAGCCTTTCTATTTGAGACACACACTCACCCAACTATAGCGCATAGGTGAGAGATAAGAATCTCACTCAAGTGAGAGAGAGAGAGAGAACAACCATTGGAGATCATTTTCTGTCTTTGGGGGTTACTGCTGACATTGGTGCTCATTCTATATTTGAGGAAGTTGTGGGTTTTTTCCTTTATGGTTTCCCTGAGGATAAATATTTGTGTCTATTGTCTCTTGTGATTGATTGGTGTGCATGTTATTCTCTCAGATAAGATCCCAAGATCATATTCTCTAATTGATAAAATTATAATAGATAGAGTGAGAGTGAGATCTAGGGAGAGAGAGAGAGAGAGATGGAGAAGGGGAGGAGTAGTGCATGAAAGTGTTAGAGTGGGGGTTAGTAAGTATCAGGGATAATAGGGGAAAGAGAGAGAGGGGAGATGGGTTAGATGTAGGGGGTAGAGTCTGGTGCTATGTGTGTGAGAGATAAATATAGAGAATGGGGGGCAATAGAGGGGTATATCTATATGTGTGTGTGTGTTTGTGTGAGGGGGAGATAGAATGGTATATCTATATGCATGTGCATGTTTGTGTGAGGGGGAGATAGGGTGAGAGTGAGATCCAAGGAGAGAGAGAGAGAGAGAGAGAGAGAGAGAGAGAGAGAGAGAGAGAGAGAGAGGGGGGTTNTTAGGGGATCTAATGTGTGTGAGAGAGAGTGGTTGGTGTTAAGTAGCAAGGGAAAGTGTATTAGCGGAGATAGAGAGAGGGGGATATAGGTGGAAAGGGAGTAGGGTAGAGAGGGTGTTTTAGGGAGAGTTAGAGAGGGTTTAGTAAGGGTTAGTGGGAAGATAGGAGAGAGAGAAAGAGAGAGAGAGAGGATGGGCATTATTGGTAGTGGCAGAAGTAGGGATTTTTATATGAGAAAGAGATACAAATTGAGAGAGAATGGGGGATGTTAGGGGATTGGAGAAGAAAAATACATGTGGGGTTAGGGTTAAAGGTGGATGTATAAGTGGAATTATGGGTGTGTGTGAGAGAGAGAGAGATAGAGAGAGAGAGAGAAAGAGAGGGTGGAAATGGGTGAGTTGGAAGAAGCTATTTGTGATTAGGGGTAACTGGAGGAGTAAAGTTGGTGGTGATAAAGAGATACAGATCGAGTTGGGGATAAGTGGTATATTTTTATGGATTATTATGGAATATAGAGAGAAAGGGAGGTATATGATAAGGAATAGAAAGGAATATAGAGAAAGGGAGGGATTGGTGAGAGTAAGAGTATGGTTAGGCAAAGGGAGTTGGGGTTATTTCTTGTTAGAGTGTGGGAGAGAGAGGGATGGTGTTAAGGGGTTGGGAAAAAGAGAGTTGGGTAGGTCTTAGTAATAGTTGGAGGAAAATTGGGGGGAGAGAAAGGTGGTTAGTAAGGATTGGGGGGTATAGGTCAGAAAGAGAGGGAGTTATATAGCCAAAGAGATATGAGGTAGGGTGTTTGGGGGAGATAAAGAGATAGAGATTTGTTTGGGTAGAGTGGTAGGGGTGATAATAGCAGTTTGGGTGAGAAATAAATAGATAATAGGGTGGTTATTGGGGTAGCATTTTTTTTAGGATTAGTGTAGTTAAAGAGATGATAGAGAAGGGGTATTATAGGGAGGGGGTGGAGAGAGAGAGAGATAGGGAGGGTTTTTGTAAGTGTTATGGTTACGGGGAGTAGTGGGGTGGGAAAGAGATAGATACTAGGGTGGGGGGAAGGGTTGGGGGAATTATAGGGGATGGGGTACAGAAAAATTTAGAGATATTGGTGGGGTGAGTGGAAGGGGATTGGGGAGGATTAGGGTGGTTATAGAGAATGATGGTATATGGTGGGGGAAAACATAGATTTAGGGGTGAATTTTCATGTCCAAAATATTGCATTGGGTCACAAATGCCTAATCAAATTTTCCATAGTCATGAGAGTTTTTCAAATTGATGCTAAGGGTCAAATAATTTCCAAGGAGGAAAATTACTAGTTTCCTAGGTTCAGGGTGGAATCTTTGGGATTTGGAATAAGGGGGAAAAATAATGATGTTTGAAAAATAGAATGGAATAAATATTTAATAAAGTATCTAAATGAACAAATACGATAAAAAAACAAAGTGGAAATTGTTCATGAAGACACATGGAGAATGTGGGACCCACAAAATCTAGATTTTCTATGCCATGTGACATCCTCCTCTTATCATTTAGAACCCATAAGAATCCAAAGGGTCATGGGATGAGTTTAAAGGTAAATATAATTGGCATAAATCAATTAATTTTGAATTGGAGTGGAATATTAACTCCCATGGAAGAGGAAGAGGAATTTTGGATCTAGTGAGACACTTGGACTAGATTCCGTAGCTCTATGACAACAATGATAAATATGCTATGAAACCTATGACAAAAATCAGATATTAAGGATGAAATATGACATATATAACATGTCAGGTATAAATATATCATACAAGAGATCTCTAATTTGAGTTGGGGAAGCTCAATGGGTTCCTACTCAAATTGGGGGAAGATGGAAGGCTAAGAAAGGGAGGACACATGGAAAATCATGAGCACACACCCGAATTCGAATTGGATTTATTTTTTTGGATGGATTGGGAAAAATATAAGGATAATTATGTTTATAAAACATAGGAATAAACCAATATAATGGCTTTTTGTCATTTGTGAATTGTGAGAGCTAGTGGATGACTAGTTTTCTTGCCTCAGTCAATTTCAAGGGTGAAAGATTCCCATCCAAGTTGGTTTTTGGAGAGGCCACTCAAGTATTTAATGGATATTTAATTGAGTCTTATTTTCAGGTGTAATATACATGGAATTGTGTGTATTATTATACTGCAACACTTTCTCTCAACCATTTCTAGTTTTTATGGCATATTCTTGCTCATGGAGGGATTGCGCTTTGGGTGAGATATAGATATATTTGTAGAATATTATAATGATAAATTATTTTATGTTATGATTTAAATTATATGTATTTCAATTTCATAATACTCTTAGGTTAAAATTCCAAAATATTTCATGTAAACATGTTAAACAATGAAGAAATGGTGTCATTTCCCCACTATCTTGTTGTGCATCATTGTAATGCTAATGATTTCGAATTGGGAGATATTTTAATTGTAAATTAATAATTTTAATAATATAAATATGATATATTATTAATTCTCATAAAGTATCAGGTCTAAATATCAAATGGTTGTAAGGAAAAATGACTTTTAATGAGAAAACAATGACCATTTACACTCTATTTATATATATGCCATGGTCATGCTTATTATTTCAAATGTAGGAATGTATATATGATAAATTTATGATTAATGGAATTTAATTAATTTTTATTTCAGGTCTCATGTTCAGTAATTAATATTTGGAATCCATATTACTCATTTTTATTGTATTGGGAGAAGATTTGGTGCCTTTTCCTTAAGGGTTGAAATTGTGATTGGGGAGGTGTTTTGGAAAGGGTCATAACAGCCTGTATAAACTGAACCATGATGCATATGAGACTTAAAAAAATTTCCTTAAACATAACTTACCTCTATTCATAAATTAGAGTGAATTTGGGATCATTTGGGAATCCATTTCCGGCAATTACTCTGGGGGAATTGGAGCCCCGATTTTCTAGTAAAGACACCTACATTGAACAGAAAACTAAAAAACTTTTTAGAAGAAATTTGGGATCCATAAAACATAAATTAAAATAATATTTAATTTATAATATCATTCATATATATTCTGAGAAAATTTGGGTCAAGCTGGAGGTCTAGACATCAAAACTAGTTAAGGTTGAAATTGGGGAAAAAGTGAAAAAATTGGTCATTTAATAAAATTTCAAAAAGGGACATTACAGTGGTATAATAGAATGATATTAGATATTTATATTGTTTTATATTTATGAATAAAATAATTTATATACCACCATTATATATTGAAACCCAAAAGTTCTTTTGTTGGAGAGGAAATTGTGACTAGGGATGAAAAGGGAACCTCATATGATGCTGAGGAGCTTATAAAAATTACGGAACCTATATTTAAATACATGACCAATAATATTATGAAAGGATTCAAATTTTTGTCTATAAAATTTTGGAAAAATTATATTTATTTAAGAAAACTAAGGGGAAAAATGCATCGGCTTGCTTGAAGGAGCAAAAGGAGGAGACCCATGAACCACCTAGTTCTGAAATAGGTGAAGTAGAAAAAGTAGTAAATGAAGAGGATATAAATTTACTCCAAAGTGAATCTGAAAAATACGAATACACATCATATGAGTATGAATAATTTTCTATTGGAAATACTGAATATAATTTCGAGACACATTCTACCTTGGAAATGAAACAAAGAGAATCTAATGATGGATGCTTGAACTATGAAGGAGTACCTACTGATGGGTGCTCACACCTCTATGTTGGTGACATAGAGATCACTTTTGAAAGTGTTTCTACAATCCAAAATTCAATTAAAATTTAAAATGAATACCTTGAAGTAGTTGAAGAGGAAACAAGATCAACTTCCCCATCACCACTTGAGCTTCATGAAGTTGGTCAAAGAAAGAGGGAAGAACACGAGGAGGTTCATTTGCAAGAGCATAATTTTATTTAAGGGTAATTAAATATGTATGAAAATAAGATTAAAGAGTCCCTTAGAATACTAAATGACACTAAAGCATTGGTGTCAAATTCGTTTTGGAAAATTTCTTCATTGGAGGATCCATCCTTCCTTTAAGACATTAAGAAGATTCAAAGAGCAATGTGCAACATTGAAGGTAATTTCATGTATTTGATTTTTCATAGAAAAAAATTGGTTGAGATTAATGAATTGTTACATGATTCATACTTGAATAATAATTAGGATAATAATAATCTCACATTTCAAAATGAGCAACTTCTTGAAAAGTTGCAAGATACTTATTTTTCTTCCTATGTTTCAGATTGTCAAATGGTAGATTGTTTGGAAATGGTAGATGGTGGATCATGAGAAATGTGGAAATTTGAATGTACTTAATGTGTTTTAATATGAACTTTAATATCCAAAAAAATTGATGTGGTGGAAGAATAACTTGAATTGTCTCGTGATGAAGGTTATGCAATTTTTAAACAAGAGTATGATTCCTCTACATTGGGACCAATCTATGACAAAGGTTTAACACTTTTGAAGGAGTCACATGATAATACCCATATGGATATTTCACATGATGAAACATATGCACTTTTGTATCGTTTGGGTGAGTTAGTTCATTCTCCTACATCCTACAATTCCATGTTTTCCAGCATTAGTCTCAATGAAGTATGGGTGAAAGGGTTCGTTTTGATGGTTCCACATTAGGAGTATGGAACTCCTATATTTAAATTTTATGCTGACATGGTTGGAGAAAATTATCATTCCCATTGAAAAAACATCCTTTATTACTTTATGATGATGCACATCTACATGGATGCACCTCTGATTTGCATTTGAGTCACTTGAAGGCTCATGGTTTTTATTGCTCAACACTTGGTTCATTTGATGTTAAAGGAACTTCATCCAACTCTGGGGTAAATATATTTATGATTAGAGAAACTTATTGCTTCTATACACATACTTTGTTATATATTTATTATTATATCATTCATGGATGTATGGGTGAGACTTCTTTGAGTCATTTGAAGTCTCCTTGCTTTTTTGGTCATTATTTGGTTCATATTTGAGTGGAGATTCTTCATTCACTTCTTGGATGAAATAATACATGGCTTAATATTTTGATGCAGATCACATCCTTTTGGAGAAGCATTATAGGAAATGGGATCCTCACCTATGTCATTGGAGCATATTTTATTGGCCACTTGAAGCTTGTATGCACTTGGCAAAAATGGTGGTCTACTTACTTGGAGGTACAAGCGCGTTCATGATTTTTTGATGAGGAACCTCCCTGATGTACATTTTTATTATGGTGTTATGTACTTTGATGATATATAGTATGTAATCATGATGTTTGGAATAATGCATACAAGAAAATTGGATCCCATAATTCTCTTTCCTAATGGTATGGGTTGGAGGTAACTCTTAATTGTTGGAGTGCAATACAAGCAATGGGACCCTGGGATAGTTTTTAGTCCCATCGATTTCAATTTTTTTTGGGAAACAAGCAGTATGGGAGATGGATTCCCCATTTAATAAAGTGATTTTAATTAGATTATTTAAACATAAAACATGGTGGTTTCTCTCTCAAATCTTCATGGAATCTAAAAGACTCAAATTTGGGAAACTTAGTGGAAACTTCAAAGAATCATACAGAAGGCGGGTTCTTCAACACCCATGTTTGAAATTTATTGAGGACAAGAAATATTGGGATGGGAGGGATTTTCATCTCCAAAATTTTTCATTGGGTCACAATGGCCTAATCACATTTTCCATATTCATGAGAGTTTGTCAAATTGAAGCTAAGGGTCAAATAATTGCGAAGGAGGAAAATTACTAGTTTCCTAGGATGGGGGTGGAATCTTTAGGATTTGGAATAAGGGGGGGAATTAATGATGTTTGAACATTAGAATGACATAAATATTTAATAAAGGATATCAATAAATAAATACAATGAAAAATAAAACTAGTAATTGATCATGAAGACACATGGAGAATGTGGGACCCACACATGATAGATTTTCTATGCTACATGACATCCTTCTCTTGTAATTTTGAGTCCATAAGAATTCCAATGGTATTGGGATGAGTTGAAAGGTAAATATAATTGGAATGAATCAATTTAGTTCAAATTGGAGTGGAAGAGTAACTCCTATGGAAGAGGAAGAGGCATTTTGGATCTAGTGAAGCACTTGGACTAGATTCCCTAGCTCTATGACAACAATGATGAATATGTTATGACACCTATGACACAAATAATATCTGAAGGCTGAAATATAACATATATAACATGTCAAATAGAAATAAAGAATAAAATAGAGCTCTCATGTGATTTGGGGAATCTCAATGGGTTCCTACTCAACTTAGGGGAATATGGAAGGCTAGGAAAGGGAGAACACATGGAAAATTATGAGCACACACCCAAATTTGAATTGGATTGAGTTTGTGGATGGATTGGGAACCTTAGAAGGATAAGTATGTTTATAAAATACAGGAATCAACCAATAGGCCACTAAGGTATTTCATGGATATTTAATGGATTCTTATTTGTAGGTGTAAGATACAGGGAAGCTTGTGTATTCTTCTATTGCAGCACTTTCTCTCAACGATTTCCAGTTTTTATGCCATATTCTTACTCATGGATGGATTGCGCTTCAGGTGAGCTATTGATATCTTTGAGAGTATTATAATTATCCATTATTTTATTTTCTAATGTAAATTATCTGTATTTTTAATGAGCAAACACTGACCATTTCCACTCTATTTTGATATATGTGATGGTAATGCTTCTTATTTCGGATGGAGGAATGTATATATGATAAATGTATGATGAATAGAATGTAATTAATGTGTATTTGAATTATTATTTTCAGTAATTAATCATTCAAATACATTTTACTCATTTTTATTGCATTGGGAGAGGATTTGGTGCCTTTTCCCCAAGGGTTGAAATTGTGATTTGGGAGTTGTTTTGTAAAGAGTAAAAAAAACATGTATATAATGAAAAATGATGCATTTAAGACTTTAAAAATTTACCTTACACATATCCTTCCTATTTTCATAAATTAAAGTGACTTTGGAACAATTTGAGAAGCCAGTTCCAACAAATACCCTGGGGGAATCAGATCCCCAATTTGCTAGTAAAGGGTCCTACTTTGAATAGAACATTAAAAAAAAAATTAGAAGTAATTGGGGAGTCATAAAACATCAATTAATATCATATTTAATTTATAATATCAGTCATGTACCTTCTAAAAAAAAATTGGAGCATTTGGGTCAATCTAGAGGTCTAGACATCAAAACTAGTTAAGGTTGAAATTGGGGAAAAAGTGAAAAAAAGTTGTCATTTAATAAAATTTCAAAAAGGGACATTACATGAGTAGTGGTAAGAGTTAGGGAGAGGGGGATTATTGGAGATAAAAATAGAGGAATTTATGGGTAGCATGTATGTTACCACCTAAGTTGTACTTAGTGGTTTTTTTATTAAGTGAGCGTGGTGAACCGGACAAAGATGTTTTATTCGGACTTCAAAAGACCTTCGAAAGTGATTATGGGAATTTCTTGTTGTACTATATCACATGTTCATACTATTAACCCAAAAAATCCCTCACTCATCTCTACATGGCCTACACCACGCAAGGACACCCATGCACGACCGTCATTTCACCCCATTGGACCCCCACACCATCAAAAAGGATTAAGAATGAGCAAAAGGGATTAAAAACCCCTAAAAAGAGCCTAAATAGCTCTCCTAGGGACTAAATCCTCCAAAAAGATGCTAAAACTCCTCAAAGGAGCTAAAAACCCCAGAAGGAGCTAAACATAGGGCGGAAGGGGCTAAAAGCCCAAAAAAGGGGCTAAAGCTCCAACCAGGGGCTTAAAACCATAAAAATCCCCCAAAAAACTATAAATAGAGGGATGGGTGTCACTCTCAAATCACTTCTCCCTTGCATACTATTATGCTGCTCGTGGATGCCTTGAGACCCTTTGTCTCTCAAGCCACCCACACTCCCTCTCCTCCATCCTCCACTGAGCCATAGCTCCCCCATCCAGAGAGGTGCTTCTCCAAGATAGGGCATGGTGGCCCATTACATCCAAAGAGAAGGTATAGCTTGTCATTTTATGTATTTGTTTTGTATGTCATTTGCTTTCTAATCCATTTTTTATTTGCAGGTTTGTTGCTGAACTTGTTTTGTAGGTATTTTGTTTTCTAACATGTTGTTTGTAGGTAGTTGGAGCTAGCCCCTAACAGTGTTTGCAGAGGGGTTTCTATCCATGTCTCTTATTTATATTCTACTTTTCTTTCCGTCCATTTTTACTACATTTCACCACCAGGAACCTACCCTTCCGTCCTATAGATGGAAGGTATCCATTCTTGCCCTGTAGCAAGGGAGAAACTCCTGCTACAGAACAAGTGACCATACCAGGTTGATCCCACTGGATCCCTGGGTTTTGTTTAATATAATTTGCTTATTTAGGTTGATTTATATTTGTAATTCATTTTTATTATTGTCTCGACCACAGTACCAGTTATTGTTGGATGTTCTGTGAGTTGCAAATTGCTCAACTGTGCAAAAATGGTCGAACCGAATTTCTAAAAATTGACCTGTGTTTGGGCTCGTTTTCTTCCCAAAAAGTTGACCCATTTTTGAATCTGCCAACAATTATGGGTGAAAGGGCCTGTTTTTGAAGTGGGTTTTCAACCATTTGAGGTAATTCCTCATGGTTTTATCAAAATCCATTTAACAAAAACAGGTCCTTTACAGGTGCATGACCCATTTTTGGGCTTCATTGTTTGCTTTTATTGGGACTGTCAGTGCGGCTCAACCACCTCTGTCCATCAGAATTGTTTCATTTCTATTTCTATTTATGCTAGTGACAATTTATTGTACAAAACAAAGTGTAAATGAAATATTTAATGGGTTAATGAATATAGTTTGACTAAAATTCAATTAAGATCAACAATATTCCTTACCCTTCCTCCTCTACCCAGTCATCACCCTTTGGGGTATTCTGGGATAAGACGAATGGCACAGCTCATATAGTAATAGGCACTTCACCCAATATTGTGCAAAACCACTAAAAACGGGTGACTTGGAAGGTAGAGGGGGTAGAGAAGGAGGGCTTCTCACGACGCTCAGCATCCTCCCTGTTGACCAACCTTGCATCTGGAAGGTGACCTGTGGATCTATAGATGAGCTTATTCCCATTGTGTTGAGAGCCTAGCACCTTTTCTTGGTTGAAGAAGAATATAGGTGTAAGGTAGTCACCTAGTCAGGCTATCACAATTTAGGATAAAAAATGGTATATGTCTACAAAATGTATGTTTATTTACTGATTTCATCCACAATGATATGAAATCTTTGGAATATTTATAAACCATTTGTAGCCACCATATACCAAAAAAACAAAAATACATACACACCATACCATGTAAATTAAACCAACTCAATTCATGACGCTGCGAGAGCGACTAAAATTTACAAATTTACACTAAGTTAAAAAATCAGTAGTCTTTGAGGACATAAGTCCATAACTACTTTAACTGCGGGAAGTTCTTGGGCTCAGCCCAGAAACTCATTGTGAGGAGTACCATGGGAACCCCAAAGTAGCTAGTCGCTGAGAGGAATTTCCAAGAAAAATGGGTAATGAACCCCATCGATTGAGTAGAATGCCCATGAGGAAAAATCCAAGTGCTATCTTCTAGCAGTCTTGGTGGCCAAGTGACCACCTGCAGCCAATAGGAAGCCATTGAAATTGGGGTCTAAAAAAATTGTTTCCACCAGTTTGATACACAAATTTAATGCATTTGATCCCTCACGCTCTTCCTCACGCCTAATAGGAAAACCACCACAATTTGGGTCATTGAACTAACATCCTCGAGACCATTCTTGATGCCCTCCCACACCATTAGAAGGCCACACAACCTATGATTTAGATTCAGAACCATATTAGTCTAAACAAGACCTGCACACTGCACCATCAAGCCCCATGGCTGGTGCAAACCCGGATCCATTTTCTGGCACAACAATTGCTAGTGGACCCATGTCCACACCACACACTATCACCAACAAGCCTGCAGGTGGCCCCAGCATAGTTATACAAGCTATTATAAGTCAGTAGCCACCACCCATATTGAACAACCAAGTTATTCCACCATCAACACATGGGGGTAGTGGCCCTTCCACCTACACTGCCCCTACTATCATACATGGGGGCAGTGCCCCTTCCACCTACACTACCCCTCCTGTCATACATGGGGGCAGTGGCCCTTCCACCTACACTACCCCTCCTATCATACATGGGGGAAGTGGCCCTTTCACCCTAACTATCCCTCCCACCACACTTGCAGGCACTGGCCCATCTACAATGGTGCCACAAGTACCCCTAGCTATGCAGGTGCATTATGGACCTGCAAACCCCACCACCATGGTTTTTCCATCTCACATCAACCTGGGGTCAAACCTACCTTTCATGGCACATCTCAACTTTCCTTATTTGGCTCAGTTAACAAATGATCCTATCTACCATCAAAAAATTTGGCCTCCTATGCCAACCAAACTTCCCTTAAACATTCCCAAGTTTGAAGGGAAGGCAGAGCAGTGCCCCCAAAACCAAATCTTGACGTTTCATCTATGGTGCTCATTAAATAGCATCGTAGATTATTCGATCAGGCTAAGACTATTCCAACGCACCCTCACAGGTGCTATAGCCAAGTGGTACATTGAGCTACCACAAGCTAAGTAGCCAAATTTCAACTACTTATCTTTTATGTTCCTACAATATTTCCAACTCCCTGTCAAATATGACAAAGGGGTGGAGATCTTGTTAAATTGCCACCAAAATACTGAGACCCATATAACCAACCACATCCATGAGTGGCGGCGATGCCATAATCTATGTAAGATCCAACTTGATGACAGGATCTTCCTGGATTGGTTCCTCAAAACCTTGCTCCCACTTATAGCAAAAGACGTCACATCTGAACATCCCCAATCTGAAGAGGAAGCCATCCTAAAAGCCTAGCAGTTTTATTTGATCTATGCACAGTCTGGATACCTTTACACCATTATTCCAGACCCCCCCCCCCGCCCCCCCCGCACAGGCACCTCCTACCAGGATGCACTGGGGGCATCCAATGCTGTAGATGGCATCATAGGCTCAATCTCTCACCAACCACAGCACCATCCAACACCACCTGCATTACCACCACAACCAAGAAACACTGCTAGTGTGGCCTACCAAAACCAAACTCCGGAATATGCAAGAATGATGTCCCAGTTTGGAACCACAACTTCATATGTACAACCTACACCACTGTAGCAGGAACATGCCTTGGCTTGGCCAACACAGCAATACATGGGGAAAATTCCCACATTTGTGTCATTTCCACCCACCCAAATCTACTATGCAAGCTAGGAATAAATGACCCCAAAACCAAGGAAAAAATCAACCACAGGGATGTGGTCAACAACCAAACCCTCCCAACAATGCCGCAGCAAATCGACCAGCCCAAAATTCTCCATGACCAAATGCATCAAGATGCAATGCCCCATTGTGTACAAACCAACCATGCACACTCTGTGAGGTCTATGGGCACTACACATTCAAGTGTCCCTTCATGGGTCATGCTAAGTAGGCCATTCAGAACGAGGTTCAACATGCCACCAACACAACAGACCAAGCCCAACCCAACCCAACACCACAAGGACCTCCTCCTATGGTGCTTCAAAACACATTACCATTTGAAGAATTGGTGGCAATCGCATCCCTTCCCTAACCCAATCCCAATGCTCTGAAGGCTCCTCCCATGACATAAACAAGTGTCCACCACCTGCTAGCTATGACAAATGAAGAGGTCAATATACAAACTAGAAGAAATAAGTACGGAACCAACACTGAACCGACTAACACATCAGTGGCATCAATGTCTAAAATAATCAATGCACCTCTTCAGTTACCCCCGTTCTTGTGCCCCCTCATATGCCAAATTTCCAATAACGCCATGGCTAGAGCTGCTATTAGCTACAACATCGTGGATGATTTGGCCCAAACACCAACCACCATGTGCACTCTTGAGGTACTCAAAATGTTCCCAATGCAGTGGAAAGCCTTACTATCTGCCCTTGGGGCCATAGACCCCTCTGACCCCAATTTGATCACATTCTACACGGAGAATGGAGAACCATGAATGCCATCAATGATTTCCTTTCAAATCTCAGTGTCTATGTGGAATTTGGTTGTGCACCGATGCATAGTGGATGAGGGGGAACCCACATGCGTTATGTCTACCATAGTTTGGAAGAAACTTGGATCCACAATTCTGCAACCATCCTCTACAAATTTGCAGGATTATGATGGACATCCCACTAAATCCCAAGGAATCCTCCCCCATGTCCCCATCACATTAGCCAGGAAGACAGTTCTGATTGACATAGAGGTTGTCAACACTCAATTGGACTATAACCTTCTCCTTAGAAGAAGTTATATGTATGCCATGAGAGCTGTCGTATCAACTGTCTTCCATCTCATGATGTTCCCCCACGAAGGAAAAATTGTGACGGTTGACCAACTGACTTATCATGATCCGCAAGGGCTAACGGCACCCACCAACATTATCCCTATGATCAACACCATTGATATGCAAGGGATGACCACAAACATGAATGTTATCCTTACGGTCAACACCATGGTTGAAAATAGACCAGCCTCCCCATTTTTGAATGTGGGGTCTGTGTTGTTTGATGATAACACCATGATGGTTCCTTTCCCCTTAGTGTCACCACCACTCACACCAAACAAGACTGCCGACTTGTGCATGCTCTCATCCAACACCGCTGCACCCAAACAACAATTGTAACCACATCCCCAACCACAACCACAACATCGTCCACAGCCACAACATCAACAGTATTCACAACACCTTCTACAGCCATAGCATTATGCACAACTAAAACCACAACCTCACCCCCACATATAACCATCAACCTCAACCTCACCCCGTCTCCAATCCATACAATTCCCTTCCTTTTTCTGCCACCTCGTGTCATGAACAATCCAGTATTGGCCACCCTAAACCTACCCAACTTTAAATTAGGAATTCCCATGTGGTATCTTGATCCACCAACTCAACTACCAATCCCCCAGGTAGTCTTAATCCCCATGCAACCCATTACGATTGAGTCACATCCTCCACCCGACCCACAAAAACCAACCACCACACCTACACCCGCACCATCCCACCTAAAAAGGGCCAAGGGAAAGACTGCAAAAGTTACTGCAGAACCTTGACAGATCCCACCTTGCGTCATCTGTGAAGAACAGGGCCATTTGACTCAGAAATTCCCTAAGATTCCAATGATCTGTGCACATTTGGATGCCATGGATACAACCAAAAACCTCCCCATGGTTGAACT
>LPNX010866431.1:0-84248 GCA_001517045.1 Pseudotsuga menziesii
TATATATATATATATTTGTCGTTTTTTTATATCATAGTAAATATATATCTCTCAATTTTTTATTAAACTCTTATAAATTTATAATCAAAATGAAATTATCATAATATTGAAGTATGTTAACTCTCTGATTATATTTAAATATCTATATCTATGAATATTATTAAATGTTCAACAAAGTTCGTTCTCTTGAAACTTTTGTTTCAATATGAAATCATAGTTTTATTTCCATACAAGAGGCACGTCAAGCATGGAGATTACAATAGGATATCAATTTGCGAAAATTACTCAATTTTTTTTAAAGACTTATGTTAAAATGAGTGAATGAGGCTCAGAATCTCATAAGAATGTTTGTATAACAGATCTCTTCGAAATGGGGTCCAAAAATGTGGATGGGAGGCCCGAAAATAGCACCAAATTTGGGATTCTTGCCATAGGTGAAGTTCCCTTCAGTGGATATCATATTCAATGAATCAATGGTTGTTGTAGATGTCAAATTTGAGGGTGTTGTTCCTTATCTCACCATAACTTGCACTGAAAATGGAAAGAGAGATAGAAGAGAGGGGAAAGGGACTTGGGGTGCATCACCCAAGAGACTGAGGTACATCACTCAACATGACGCTTGACTTCACTTGACACAAAATCATACATCAACCAAACTGAAAAATGGAGTTGGAATCATCCTGAAATAGACATTGAATGCCTTGGGTAACTTGTTAAGCAAGTCCTTCACCTTCCACTTGCTAAACCCTAACCCTAGAAAAGGAGTGCACCCTCCTTGAGAAAATAGTATGTGTGAGTCATGTGGGATGTTTCTCTGTTAATAACCTTTCCTTCAAATTTGAAACTGCTCCCTCCTTATGGCCAAAGTTTCATGTTTTTGCTTATGACAACTTTCTGCACTTTCTGACCCTGTAAACAGAAAATGTGCCCTTCTTAGGCCCACAATTTCCTGCTTTTTCTGATGACAATGTTTTTGCACTTTCTACTTTTGTGACCGATCCTCTAAATGGAAAATGCGCCCTCCTTAGTCCCATAGTTTCCTTCTTTTACTTCTCACTGCTTTTCTTAGCTTTTGGTACTTTCCGTCTTTTCTGACTACTTGCATTTATGAGTCCCTTTGAGAGATTCTAATTATCAACCTAGGCAAGTTGTGTTACTCCAATGCGCCCTCGTAACGTGGAAAATTATTTCCACATATTTATTTGCACATTAATTAAATAATTACATAAAATAATTAGAATTCAGAATTATCCTAATACACGCCTCCATGGTTTTTAATAACCAAAATTCCCTTGGTAAATTAATTAATTATCTTTTGATCCCCTAGGTGTTTGGAAAGGTCAACACTTTTGATGTCCCTTCAAGGGATGGTCGAGAGTCTTCATCCCTATGACATGTAGTGCATAGGGATGAAGATCCTATTCAATCGTTTCCTCATAATTCATCTTCATTCCCATGCTTGCATAGAACAAAAGGAGGATTGTGTAGACCTTCAAATGAGTTGGGTGACTTTGAATGAACATGTCATCTTTTAGAAAGATTTAAGATCATAACCCAAGTGAGAGATTCTTTTTTAAACTATCTAGAACACCGATGTTGGTGGCCCAAATTAAACTATGACATCAAAACCAAATTATGCTACAAGAATCAAGTCTTGTAGTTGGTATTACACTATTCTCTAGAAATCAATGTTATAGTGTGGAACCAACCATCATCAACATGATACATATAAAACCATTTCTAAACCATCAAAACAAATGAAATTAATTTATTTTGAAAACAATTATATCTTATCACACTTTCTTATTACATTATCAAGTAAATAGTGTCATAAGTGCATTAGGGAGGCAATAAGGTAAAGGAAAAATAGTTAAAATTGGGTGAAAGGGTTATGTTCAAAGTATCAATTCAGCATGCCGACATCTCTCCACACTGGTCCTTTGCATGTCCTCGGCATGCCAACATCTCCCTACACTGGTCCTTTGCATGTCCTCATGTAAAAAATTCTTGACAATTCTGAAAAAAATATCAAAATTCAAAATGGGAACAAAACTCTGTTAACACAATTGTGATGCGTCCGTGAAAATGGTTAAATTCCTTGGGCCACGTCCTTTCTTTCCATGAGTCATTTATTCAATACATTTATTCTTTCCCTGAGTCATTTATTCAATATATTTATATGCATAGGGTGTTTTGAAGCTTCTTTCTACCATTTTCTAACTAATTTACAAATCTTCCTGTTTTCGGAAACTATCTTTATGCACTTGGTAATCAATTTTCCACTCTTCTACTGAAGTTTGTGGACTTCTACCTTCAACTATTCGTTTTCCTGTTTGATATGGTGATCTAGAATACCATATTATTTTATTTCTTCCATAAATCTTCTTAATCCTCTTTTTCTTTCTCTTTAATTGGGAAATGACAGAGGGTATAATAGAACTAGAAGAGACCATAGGTTCGCTAACAATGATTGGAGGTACGTAATTGCTATGAAATTGAAGGTTGTGAAGGCCATATTCAAGATGGCCATAATAAAATACCCGAAGGTTTAATTATTTAGGATTATATTCAACATTAGAAAAAATTTTGGAGGATGGGGATCTTCTTTTCCATTAAGGTTTACATGTTTTGTCATTACAAACTTTGAACGATTGAACTTGGGTAGAGAATTTTTTAGGAAAATTGGATTCAGGATGACATAAAAAATCCAAAATGTGTCCTAAGCAAGTTAAGATAAGGAAAGGTGTGCAATAAATCAGAGCAATACGGTTGATGATAGGTCTGCAATTAATCCTAGGAGAAAAGAAATGGAGCTATGAAAATCGTCCGTGCATGCTTCAATTTTCATAACATCTATAAAGGTTTAAATCATCAAACATTATCTGTTATGAGCTTCCATAAATTTGTAAACATTTTCTGCCAAATTTTTCATTCACGCTTGGATTTTAGCTGCATAGCTTGAAACAACAATCTCATATTTCGAACTATCTTCAATACCATCTATGACATTGTACCCTATGTTACCAGAAACGTGACTGGGCTCTGCGTTTTTATGAAAAAACTGAGTAGAAACGAAGACGGGATGGAAGCGGCCGTTTTCTCCGTCAGAGTCTTTCACAGCCATTGAGATTCAAGATGATAAACTTCCGTGATTAGAATATTATTCTTCACGAATTACCCTGTCGTTAATTGCACTAATATAAACTTAACAAATGGTCCTGAAATGAATTTGTAGACAAACAAAACATACTATTAGGCAAACTATCAGGTGTTATTATTTAAAAAATGAAAAATGGTGTCGATCGACTTGTGGTTGTGCTCATATATATGTATATATAACCAGATAATCCCGTTGAATAACAAATGAGAGAAGTTCTTCTATTCGTTATTGTCGATTTCTCCGCTTATAAATTAAAAAAATGACTTCAGCTAATGTTCCGGAAGAATATATGGATGTGCTATTACAGGAATTCGCTTACGATCCAATTCGACTCTCCCATGCAGAAGACCCTGTTCAGATGCTATACAACCGTAGGACACTAGAAACAATTTGGGTTAGCACACGTGAGGCCGTTAACCCATATACCCGCTTACCATTCGACATTAATAATGCCATTCCTCAGTCTGAGTTGAGACAGGAGATGTCCCAATATATCTCTGAAAACAGAATCCAAGGCCTTAAAGTCATTCCCGATTACACCAAAATATTAACGGTCACTGAAATGAAATATCTGTTGAAGGATTTAGTTTTTCATTATCATCGCAGCTTTTCTCATAGTACAGAAAAGAAGGAAGAGGACTGGACGGTGCTGTGGCAAAAGCTGAATTTGATCCGTCTTTACTGCCAGTACAGGGAACAAAACAAGAATTCTTTTTTGTGCATCAAGGGATACAAATATTTGTTCAAGGTGGTTGATATGGATCTGTTTCATTCGTTATGGGATTGCTACCATTCAAGTGATGACGCCAAGGAAGTGTGCAGGGAACTTGTGAGGATAGTGGATATTATCGGACTAAGACAATGCCAGTTGGAGATGATACCTGGGAATTCATTAACACCATTTGTATACATTCTTAGTAACCTTGCAGATTCCAGTTATTCAAAAATCGAGAGCTTGGTTTTAAATATTTATTCTCAGATATTTTATTATGGCATGAGTTATGCTCTTCAAAACAATGAGTGTTTCCATGCTTGTGTCATCGCCGACGTGTTAAAGTTGTTAGGGCGCGAGGATGCTAGGGATATAACAAATGAGGACCTCGACAAGGGCACGGCAGTACTCCGAGCTGCCTGGCTGTGTCAGAGGAACGCCCTCATAGATTTTGATAATTACGTGGACGTTGTCGTCGACGTCGTAATACTTTGCATTTCCCGCTTCCGAGACAATGTAGCTGTAGCCTCCCCAGGTAGCAGCAACGAAAGAACTTCCGATACTATCGGTAAAGCACTTTTCCGAGGGCTCAAATTGATCCAATACATTGCTACTTATGATGGTGATTATGAGATATATGACTATGAGAAGGACAGGTTGGTAAGATTGGACGTAGTGAAACATCTTGTTCAAATGGTTGGATTAGTCGTTGCAGGCTTCGAATTCAGCCCATTTCACGTTGAACTTGGTTTAAATATTATGACTGCGATTTGTAAATCTGGGCTTCGGGTAATTGAAAGAAACGAGCTTCGAGTTTTGGCAGATTTTCTTGGAAGCGAGATTATCAATAAATACGGTACACATGTAAATATTTTGCTTCAAGAGCTTATCGATATTAATTCAAGAGCTGATCAATGATATAACTTGTTTAAAAAATAAATGCTAATAAACATTATTAGCAAAATTCTTCAGATATATTGATGTTTAAATGATCATTTTCATCATCATTTTTTCCTTGAAGTAGTCCAGTTAGAATTGTTAAAATCAATGATATAAGTTGTTTAAAACAAGGCTTAGCTGCAAAGTTTTTGTATTTATGTGGTAAGTTTAAATTGAGATGATGTATTTAGTTTAAATTTAGATGGTGTATTTAGAATTGAAAGATAAAAGTCATATCAAGTTGATCATACTTCCCAATCGAATTGAGTTTCAACTCCACAGGTCATAAAAATAGGCAGAGCTGAAAAAAGGTTATAAATTATCTTAAAATTTATAGTCAATATATATGTCCTGCGATTTGTATTTGAAACAACCAACACATATTATAAAATTCTCCATCATCCTTATAAAAAGTCCATCTCAATAAATACATAAATACATGGTACAGTTTGCTGGGATTAGTTTGAAGTCTAAGTTGTTTTGAAAATGCCAAGCTCAAAGTTTGCACAGTGCTTTCTTCTTCCTGACCAAACCTTAATGAAAATTCAAATAACAAATAATAATAACATAGATATTATGTTAACATAGGTTGCTCACAGGAGAAATAAATTGAGAGGACAATGGAGGTTCATTTTTACAGTCTACCTTACTAACTTACCCCTTAAACCAAACACCTCTATGCCTTCATCCATACACCTCATCACTGCCCGCTTATTACCTCTACCTTACGAAATGAATCTGCTTTGCTAAACAAGAAAGAGCACCCTATGCCTTCATCTATACACCTTATCCCAGCCGCCTTACTACCTCCACCTGAGGAAATTAATCTGTTTTGGGAAACAAGAAAGAGCACTGTTTGATTGATCAATAGACTCATGAGTCAATCTTTAATCATTGACACATTAAATTAAAATTAAATTAAAGACATTTTAATTTGAATTTTACTCATTTCATTTTGTAAAATTATGGATGAGACATGAATTTACATGTTTATGATTTTATTCTCATCATATAAAAAAAATTTAAACAAATTTAATTTTTTTTTCAAAAGTAATTATTATTATCTAATATCTAATATTTATTTTTGTTATTTTTAATGGATTTCATATAATTTTGTTTTAGTATAATTTAAATAATTATGTTCCTCATTTATTATTTACCTTTCCCATTTTTACATTTAATTCAAAACTTATTTACTTTTTCAGTTTTTAGATTGTATAAAGACAAACTAATTTGCAATATATTCACTTGTTTTAATTTCCAACAATATAATGGAGCAAACTTGAATGAGATCCATTTCGAAGATAACCTTTCCATTCAAATTGCTAGGATTCCAAGCAAAGCACTTACACAAAAAAAAATTATTTTCCAGAATAAAAAGTTTTTTAGGGGTTTAAAACTTAGAAAAAGATGGGTATGATTCTTACCAATTTTTGGTTTCCATGTTTAAGATTGAATAATTTGAAAAAAAAAAGATAAATAAATTGAAATAATTTTATTGTTTAACACAAAATAAATTGGAAAACAATTATTTTAACCTAAGTAGAGTTCTTATAATTTTGAAAAATAAAAGCATTTAAAAGAACCTAATAACTTGAAAATTCAAATTCCCTTCACTTATATAAATATATAAACATTTTGAGACAAAGTTCCCTTTTTAAGGGAAATACTAGTTATATTACCCTTTGAAGCAAGCAACTATTATTCTTGGATAAAGGTTGCTTATGGACATAACATGAAGACATTATTTATGAAGGTTTAATCCAATAAGGCGATCTTGGACATATTGAATTTAAGACTTGGCCTAAGGTAGATTGTTTCAAATGTCCTTAGTTAAAAGTTGTTTTCTTTTAATGTCTTTTTGAGTAGACATCCAAAATGAAAAAGTTAAAAATCCTTGCATGGGAATCAGCATGGTTTACAAAATGTCTTATGATCCATAAAAATGTTATCGCTCTAAATTTTAGCGATGTTTTTTAGTGTACATCCAAAATGAAAAAGCTAAAAATCTCTAGGAAGGAATTAGCATGGTCTACAAAATGACTTATCACCCATAAAAATGTTATCTCTTTAAATTTTAGGGAGAGTTTTATAAAAAAATTTATTGCACCCAAAATGAAGAAGAATATTTGTCACAACCATATATTAACTCTAATAATTAAAAAACAAAGCATGTTATATGGGTATGCAGGTTGTTTCTTTTGAGTGAAACAAACCAATGAACAGTAGAATAGTTGTGTAAAATAAATAAAAAATGACTAGGCAACATACCACTGTGAATAAAGAGAATCCAACAGTAACACTGCAGCGGCACTACAACGACAGAGCTGGAAAACATATAATTAAAATAAACGCCTACATTGACAACAGTGGAGAGAAAGAAGTTAGCCTTTCCACATACTCCATCCATCAATAATAAGTAATGATATCAAAGGATATCATATGCCCTCAATTGATTATGTAAACATAACAATATTTGATTATGAAAACATAACAATATTATTAACTTGTCATTTTAGAAATGGCATAATTTAGGCATGTATTTCATAAGAAAAAAGAATTTAACTTACATGGAAAAATTATTACTATTCAACCTTTTAATTTAAAAATAATCTTCTGTCAAAGCATACTCATAACTGAGGAAATAACGATTTGGATGGGATGCATTCTATACCTTCCAATATGACTTTGAATGTAGAATATCGTTGATAGTCATTGAGAACTATGAGGTTTTACAACTCATTTTTTTATTAAGGTGAAAAGTCCATGAATTAAGGGTACTCATCATTTCTAATGGTTGTTGAAAAGCTCTTACAAGTGGACCATGTGTTGTGATTATTAGTTCAACTTGTTGTTTATATTAGATTTCATACTTCCAAATTGTCTAAATAAAAAATGAGCTTTAGTTCCGTGTTCTTCTTGCATAAACGATTTCATGTAGTTTCTATGAATTTCATTCGAAGTGAAATGTATTGAGTAACTGTAATGTTGGTTGGCATTATCAGGTTCCACAAATTTGAATCCATTGTATTTTCATTTTACTAGAAACAACAATAAGCTTAGGTATTTTATAATAAGGAAATTGTGTTCTAACCTAGAGCTTGTATCTAAATCTTCACAAATGCATAGAAATAGATTTTGCTAAACAATTTTTTTATGTTCAACAGAGCTATTTCACAACAACAACTAATCCTGCAACCCATGGTTCTCTCGAATAAAACTCAACAAACACAATTACCAACAAATACCTAAATAATTGATATTGTAACAAACACATTATAGAGCCTAAACTATTAAGATATATAATTATAAAAATAATCATTGATATTGTAACAAACACAATTACTAGTAGCCATGTGAGGTTAATTTGCATATTTACTGTAACTAAATCCTAAGATTATAATGAAGATCCACCAGAAATCGTTTTAACACAAAAGAAAGAGATATTGAAACTATAAGACCGGTATGCTCACTTCCTACAAGTCTGAATAAAATCAAATAAAAAATATATATAATAAAGAAAAATATAATTATTTGATGTAGCATTACAAATTGCATAATATATCTCTATTATAACAGTAGGCAAGCATCCCATAGGCCCCATATCTGTTACTGCAAACCATCTTAAACCCATATTGTATAGGTGCATTAAATATGCTTAGAGCTTCTTGTTCACTATGATTGTACAAGTGGTGTGAGACCCTACAATTACCAACTATCAGTTTTTAAGAGGAAAACACACATTAAATGTCGAATTGTAAAAAAAACTAACTCCCGTTGCTAGATTTATACTTTCGTTGTTCCTTGTTGCAAAAGGTAGAAACCATAATTGTTGCTTGAAAACGAGAAGAGAATCAAAGAAGACGTCAAATTCTTTGTGGGGTATTCTCCATTGTGGATCAATCCCTGTAGCTGGTCAATTTGGGTGCTGGTATTGGGATGTCCAGGCTATGTTCCTAGGACAAGGATCAATCCTTGTAGCTTGTCATTTTGGGTTCTTGTATTAGGAAGTCCAGGCCATGTTCCATCTAAGAAGTCCAGGACATGTTCTAGCTAGGACACTCACGGATTTGATATTTACTCAACTATACACATTTAGAACACTTACCTATGATTGATTCCTATGGTTATGATTCACAAAATTCTAGGACTCAAAGCATTCGAGTCCAAACTCAGTCGACGGTAGGTAGAGCTGATGAGATTAAATAACCTTTCGAACCTTAGCATGGCTCGCAAATATGGAGAAGGTAACCTCTAACCTTTGCATGGCTCACACACATGGATACAGTGACCATATACATATGGAAAAAAATAAAACAAATCCTTGTTAGGTGTCAACTTGAGTAGGTAGGTTAGACTCGACAATCAGAACTGTCAGAGAAGGTATTGTCAGGCTCAAGTAAAATGAAAAGGTATTTGCACAATAAGATGGCGGAGGCAGGAAACTTAGGAAATTTGTTGATTTATAGATAAAAGTATAGCATAAAAAACTGGAATTAGTATGGCTGGAATGCCAAAAAATCAATTGAGAACATAATTCCCTGCTTGTAGGGAATAATAAGGAAAAGGTGGAGAGAGATAAGCAAAAATGAGAGAGAAAAAGAGAATATTATGGTATTTTTATGATAATGTTTGATCCCAAGGTCTGATTTGGGTGCTCTTGGTACCGTTGAAAATGTCTCATCGAGGGATACAACGTTCCTATTTTGAGCTTCATGATATTCCTCGCGGTTTTTGCAGGGCGTGCATATTTGTAAATATGGGCACGAGGAATCTTAAAAAGCATCTTTTAAAACATATTTGAGTAGAACTTTCCAACGGTACCAATAGCGCCCCAATCCGATTTCGGGATAAAAAGCTATCACAACAATACTTTAATATTATCTTTTTATCTCTCTACCTTTTTCTCTTATCTCTCTACCTTTTTCTTATTTAGGATACATTCTAGAAGAGGATAGAATAGAAAGGATACATTGAGAATGTTGGAAATACTCACAATAGACTTTCTTGGTTGGTAATTAATGAGTATATGCACATGGATTGGTCTTCATATTCTTACTAATGGACTTTGATTTCGTTGCAGGTGTAGGTGCATTTTCAAGATTTATCAAAGTGGGATTAGATGCAGGGATAATTTTAGGGGCAAATTTTAGCCCAGTGGGCTATTTTTCCATGTTTTTCTCCCAAACAATATTCACCATTTTGCATTTTTCGAAACCCTCTTTCGCCCAATTTTGATGGGGTAAAAAATTTTCACCCTAAAAATCGCCAAATTATTATATAAATGATATAAAAATCCTTGGAAATTAAAATATTTTTTGAAAAATATCGCCAATCATTTTATAGTTGTCTTTTTAAGAATTGGTAATATTCGCCAGTATTTATACACTTTTAAATAAGTATGGTTCCTTAAAATCATCCGTGATTAGATGTATTATGTGCAAGGTCAAAGAATTTGACAGGTTTTCGATCCATTATCCTTCTGATTCTTAAAGGAGGCAAGGGATCTTCCACTAGAGAGATTTCATCTCATAGATTTTTCCTTCTATACTTTCTAGGCACCAAGGTAAAATAACTGAGTAGAGGAGGGTTCAAAAATTGTATAGGAGCAAGATCGACCTCATGAGCTTCTGTGACTTGAATCTTAGGAGTATGGGAAAGTTGTTCATTTTGGGATTCATCATTTTTTTGTTTTGTTTTGGAGTGGGTGGATTTGTAGACAGATTGTGATATTTTGGAGAAACGACTTCAGGTGGAGGAGGTGTAACACATCCAATAAATGAAAACTATTATTCTTTGAATATTTTATTTTTTAAATATTTTAACTAAAAAGTCAAAATAGATGTAATGAAATATTTATATTTAATAATTAAAAATATTGAAAGAAATCAAGAGTGAAGTAGTTGTTGAAAGAGTGTTTGCTGACAAGTGGCGAAAGTTGTTGAGTGAGAACTCAAGTGATGTAGGAGGCATACTCCCCAAAATCAGGTTAAGGCTCCTTATGGAGTGGTAAGGAGTAGGAGGCTCATAAATGATCAAGTCCTAGGAAAAATTACTATATAATACTATGTCCATTTAGCAAGCATGAGGCTAGCGATGGATGGGCAATTGATCTCTTAATGCAAGAGATGGTGCATTGATCATATTTTGTCCTTGTGGTTCAACAAACAAGCTTGGGGGTTCTGGAGCAAGTAAGCCTTTTCTGTTCTAGGAGTTAGTTGGGAGGAACAATAGATTCAGTTCTATTTTTTCAACAATGTTGTCAGGTTCCCAATTTCTATTCTTATATGTTTAAAGTATTGTTAAAGTATAATCCAAGTGGGTGAATCAATGAAGATGGGTGTCTATTTTGGGGGGTCTTATGAGAAAATAATTTTGATTTTTTCATGTTTTTCAACTTTGGGTGAACGAAAGTGATATTTTCATTTAGAATTTCACTTTAAAGTTAAAACAAAACTTTTAGAGAATTATGTTAGCTTTCTATTCATAATTTTTTGAATTTTTTTATTATTGAGATTTGATATGCCATTTTGGAAAATGTTTGGCAGTGTGTCCTTATAAAATGAAAGGACTAAAAAATAATCATGATTGGTTGCGCCTGTAAAATCATTGTTAAAGTCATGTTTTGCAAAAACCAAATATGCTACGACAATCTACACACAATATAATATTGCAATGACTATAACTTTGTAACCAATGGATCTATATACTAATTATAATATTTTTTTAAATTCAATCAATGGAAAAACCTTGTCGGTTTTAAACATGTTTTTGGTTGCACCACTTTTCTCTCAATTGACTATAAAACTTAAAAATCTACGAATACCTTTTTGAAGTAGACACTCCAATTAAGTGCACCATATTTGTTTCAATTTTTTTGGTGGTGTGATTTTAAAGTTATATATTTTTCATTTCACCGCATTTTGAAAGAGATGAAACTAAACTCGGCACATGTTAACAAATAAAAAAAATAAAAATATCCGATCTCACCTATACACAACAAAATCTATACCTACGGAAAGTAGATTTAATGATGAAAATAAAGGTACCAAGTCCAACAGTTGATTTGTAGTGTAAGGCATCCATTTTACCTTCCGAAAATGGAGACACCTGAAAACTGTGCAGGTTACAGGTTTCAGAGGTTTTTCGGCCGAACAATGTTTTTCTGTAACGGAGACGTTACAAACAAGGTTGTTCGGCCGAAAAACTAAGTGCAAAAAATAATACGTTGACCGGAAAAAAAAATCGTATAAGTGAAATGAAAAATCCTCATTATTTTTTCACCTTTTCATTTTGTATAAGTAAAACGAAAGAGACTCATTATTTTTACACCTCTTCATTTCGTATAACTAAAACAAAAGAGCCTCATTATTTTCTCACCTCTTCATTTCGTATAAGTAAAAGTAATTTTGAAGGTGTTTTCAGAGGATATTTCTTTTCCCAAAGGGTTTTTAGAAGGTATTTTTCCTCTTATTTATTTTCAAGGGGTACATTCAAATAGTTTTTTCCCAAGGCATTTTTGCCAAAGATTTTGTGTTCTAAAGTATTTTTGAAAAGAAGTTATTTCTTTGCAAGAAGTTTTTTCATAGAGTTTTTTTCCAAGATATTTTTGCAAAGTAGATTATTTCTTTGCAATGGGTTTTTTCCGAGAGAGTTTTTTTTAAGGTATTTTCACAAAGGAGTTATTTCTTTGCAAGGGATTTTTTCAAAAAGTTTTTTTTCCCAAGGTATTTTGCAAAGTAGGTTCTTTGCAATGGGTTTTTTCCAAAGAGTTTTTTTGTAAAGTATTTTTGCAAATGAGTTTTTTTTTCCAAAATATTTATATGAGTTGTTTTTTCAGATAAGGTTTTTTTTCAAAGAGTTTTTTTTCCCAATTGTTTTACAAAGAAGATTTCTTTACAAGGTGTTATTATTTTTTTCCAAGGGTTTTTCAAAAGGATATTAAGCAATCATGGGCAATAAAAGAAACCGTAAAAAAAAAAGTGATCGTAAACGTGATGACGATGCTAATAGGGAAAAACAAAAACTGAAAAATACAGCCAAAAGAGAAAGGGTTGCAGAAACAGAAGAAATAATTGAAGATATGAGAACATATTTACATGACACTATTGATGAAATGGAAATTGAAAATAGGGTACAAGAAGAACAAATGGAAGTTGAAGAGACCACTGTTGAAGATGTAAATAGTGATTTACATGTTAATGTTGATGAAGTCAATATTGAAGATCAAAACCAAGATCGAGAAATTGGACTTGGTATGTATATATCATGTATTTTTGAAATTCATTTTTTATAATGAATTGTATTTTTGGACATATGTTAAATTAAATTAAATTCGATGTATAGGTACTTTCACCATTGATGATGAAATGTTAGAAGACATTGACTGCGACAAATATGGAGAAAAATTACCCATACATGTTGCATGATATCGTGCTACAAAAATTTATGATGATATTCTCAAGGATTGTTCAATAGTAGGACAAGCACAAATTTTGAGATGTTTATTGGTGTCTAAGAAGTTAGAAGGTGCTACGTCATTATTGGGTATTCACAAGGTGACAAAAGAGTCAAAACTGAAACATAATGTGATAGAAAATATAGGTGATGCAATAAAAAAATTTGAAAAATCCAGAAAGAAAGATACCAGTGCTGCACATAGAGCAATTCAGACAGTAATTGTTTCAGCTAGTACTAGGCAAAAACGTTTGACAACACAACTAGCACAAGCAATTGGAACCTCAAGAAAGACATTATACAAACATAGAAAATTTAGAATGCAAATAGATGAAAATGATGAACTTGCTTGCTGGGTAATTATTTCTAGACAACCTTACAAAGATAGAATGGGAGAAGGTGTTAAAGATATTGTACAGAAATATTGGTTGGAACATGCTCGAGTTTCACCAAATTCAAGGGATGTGATATGATAAAGATTATCACGAAATGTATATGAAAGCCATCAAAAACATATAATGGAAATGACACAAGTACAATTGTTCAATAAATTCAAGGAAGATCATCATGGAATTAATATGTCAATCACTACATTTGTGCAACAAAAACCATGGTAAGTTACACCTATTACTATACGTGACACATGTTGTTGTTGTTATCATGTGCAATTTCAATTATATTACGACACGTTTCTTGAATTTGGTAAAAATTTTGGACAAATTCACCACCTCCGCCCACAGTACGTGAATTCATATCTCAAACCCTATGTGAGATAAATCATGATGAAGTATTTTATAATAAGAAATGTTTCAATGGAAAACATTGTCATGGTTGTGGAAATCTTGTTTTATTCCACAATAAATACCCTATCGATAATGATGTGTCGCTTTCAAATGTAACAATTGATTGGAGAAGATATGAATACAACATTTATTCTATAAGTTCTAGTGATGCACATTCCAAAAGAATTGAATTGCGAGAAGATAAAATATGTGTGACATATTTTCTCAAGAAATTTGAAAGTGAAATTTATAAATACACCAAGCATTCACATAGAGCATGATGGCAAGGCCTTCAATTCAAACATTCCCATGAAATTTTTCTAGCTCGAACAATTTTGTCTATGGTTGATTTTGCAGAAAACTACACATTTGCTACACAAAAATAGATTCAAAGTGAATACTATCACTCTGACCAAGTTTCGATATGTGTCCATGTTCTATATAGACATTCTCAACAAGATGTTGATGGCATTGAAAGAATGTGTGACAATCGAGATGTGATTAAAGAATATTACTTTTATATCAGCGATGATCGTACACATGATACACATTTTGTTCAACATTGTATTTAAATTTCTTTATATGATTCACTAAAAAGTCATAAAGTTAAATTCAATGAACATTGGATATGGTCGGATGGATGTGTGGGACAATTTAAATCTTCACGATCATTTTTTTTGTTATGTCGACTTCATAAAGCAATGAACATTAAACATTGCTGGAATTTCTTTGAAACTAGACATGGAAAAGGTGAACATGATGGTGCAAGACCATGTGTAAAAAGAGCACTGATGGCCTCCTATTTTGACTTGTTCAGCACTATATTTTGTAGTTCAAAGTCCCATGAAATCAAGTAATCATCAGTTTTATCTAGTTATGTTTTATGCTTGGTTATGCCTCTTGAAGAGCAACATTGCAAGGTGTTTTGGCAGGTGACTTTTTAATATTTTTCATTGTTTATTTACTATTTTGTTTGGTTTTTATTTATATAATGAAACTTTTAGTTCTTATTTAATAATTGGTCAATTAATAAGTCTTATTTTTTCATGCAGTGGTATTTTGGTTGTTCGACCAACGCTTGTACCGGCACTTAAAGAATATATGTTGACTGAACCCGAGATTTGGGGGATTTTGTTGACAGAGGATATGTCTTGCTTGGTTTCATATCGCTTCCCAGAAGCATGAGAAGTTACCTAGGTGTTGTTTTGTGGCTGTCCTTTACTCAAGGAGTTGTTGCCTTCCATCTTTAGTAGTGTATGGATTCCAGGGGATTTGAATCCAATATTTTGGTTCATGTATGCCGAGATAGGTGTAGAGTTGTTAGGATGGGGTCGATCCTTGCTCCAAGGTCGACTTTATTTTGTATTTCAAGTATATAATGTGATTTTGAAACACTAAGTAGAGATACGAGAGAGAAGACACTGTAAACTCTGTTTTTATTAATTGATCAAGTGTTTATCTTCTTAAGGATTTAATTTCAGACTTGTAGGTGTTGAAGGCAGGGCCCACCTTCAAATCTGACCATTTGTGCATATCATTGTTTTCTTTTGCTGTAAGTAAATTCATATTACATATTTTAAGACTACTTTCGTAAATGAATGCTAATGGTTCTTATTCACTTATGATTTGGAATGAGATTTAAGCTTACATAAAACTAGTCAATGTCATTACAATATGCGTGATGAGTTTGAGTACATTCAGTTTGGCCAGTAGGATTCATCTAGCAAAGTAGCGCGAGTTAGATTCATATTTCATACCTTTTTTTATTTCCAGCATGATACTGATTATTGGATGGTTACAATCCTTGTTTAAGAATTCTTTTAGGGTTATAGAGTTTACAAGACTGTGGAGTATTTTAAAGGATTGTATTGTGTCGTTCTTAAAGAATTTGAAAGAACTTGCGGTACTTTTTGAATTCACAGAGGTTTTGGATATTTTAGTTATAGAATTTCTAGGGTTTACCAGACAGCATTTCGAATTGGCTACATAAGGGTTGGAATTATGCTTTTGTTTACTTCATGATATTGAATGAACTTAAGTAAAAGAATCATAGTCCATTAACAGGTGACAACATTCTTTCCATGGTTTGAAGATAAGTTTTACAGGATAGGAAAATGAGAATGAGTGCGTATTTTATGAATAATTTCAATACATTGTTGTGAGCATAGAACACAGGTAGAGTATATTTGTTCTCAGCAGAAGATAGGTTTCATTCTAGTAATTGTTTGTGAATGATTTCAGGTTAAGAAGAGACATCATAGGATTCTGTATGAGTGCAGTGTTTAGAAATATATAAAACCATTAAGATTGATTCAGGGTATTCATTTTGTAGGCAAGTTTGAAATTAGGGTTTTCCTTCAACAAATTGTTTTCTGGCTTGGTTGCTTGTTTTGAAAAACAGATCGATAAATAGCATAGCTTAAAGTTGTTGTAGATTACATTGGATTTGACAGTTTTGTAGATTGTAAGATAGGGATCACCAAGCTGATTCCCTTTCTTTAGATCAGACCTAATAACTTTTGGCACTGATTACTTAATAGAGTAGTAGTTTCATCAATTTCATTATGTTTCTTTGTCTATGAGTAAATTAAAATGACCCTAGGCATGAACATTGAAACCACTTTGCCCGCACATATGGTGTAGCAGCTCGAAGTCTACGTATTCTAGTTGATAATTAAATTAAGGTGAATTAATTAGTGATAATTTTACCCAACAAGCACTTTGAAGATGGCAAATGAACCATTATTCTAGACGATTCCATTCAGTTACAGAGGTTTTCCAATAGTGTAGATCAAATCTAAGCGATGATTGTATTCAACAATGAAAGGATGTGTGCAGGTATGTACATTATTTTTTAAATTTATATTAATTGTCAATTTGAAAAAATGTATGTACTAACATTGAAGTATTTGTACACTAACATTAAAAGTTGTTATTTTTTATTTATCATTTATAGTGTAGTTTTTTTTGTCTTGTTGGGGTCCAAGATATAGATAGATCAATACCATACGAGGCTAGCACCATACATGGGACTAGAGAACTTCACTCTATTCAAACAAAATCCTTCAAAAATGTGTTTGCATTTGACATTATAAAGCAAACATGTTTTTGTCATATTTGCACTAAAAATGTTGAATCTATAGAAGTTTGTGAAAACATAATGAACAAATACGTAAAACATTGGAAACACACAGAGATTAATACAAAAGGGAAAATGCCACTAGCAAGCATAGAAGAATTAGAATCCGAAGAAATAAAAATATCATTTGATGGCGATAGAATTTCAGATATTGTTAGAGAAGGTAATGATGTTGTTTATTGTTCAATATTTACCATCACCTTATGTTTATATAGTCAATTTAATTCACTTAACTCCAAATCCAATTGTAATTTGCACACGAGATATTTTCGTTGTAATTGCACCGTTAGACAACAACTAAAATGTAAAATATTATTTGATGCGATGCACTGAAGGAGAAATTAAGTTATTGGAGGACTACAATGATGACGGATTTACATACGAGAGAGGATCCATAATTTTAAAAGGCTATTTTTTTTAGTAGACCCGTATGACTGAAAAATTATGTCTACTTTCAAGATTATGAACCTAATGTTATATGTTGTCAGTATAGTCATTTTGTATGTGCATCTCAAGTAAAATTGGTACAACTTGCATAAAAAAAAACTTAAAAAATAAAAAATGGAAACTGTCCAAATATGACCATGAACGGATAATTGAGGATGGAATTCCATTGTGATGTTTTTAACTATATCATTTCTTATTTTATGTTAAGATTGGCTATCATGAATTCATTGAACTTTAATTTATTAAAATTCAGAATCAAGTTGCTAATGTTACCATAGTAATAAAAAAATATTAGAATTCAAAATCAAGTTGCTAATGTTACCTTAGAAAATTTATGGATTGAGCTATAATTTATTAGAATTCAGAATCAAGTTGCTAACTTTACTTTAGTACTAAAAAATATTCCTATCAAAACTTCTTAACATTCCTAACCATTCCTAACATTCACTCATACATTCATATATTTACGGCTATAAAAACTTCCTAACATTACTAATATTTCCTAACATTCATTTCTAACATTCCCCACATCGATTCCTAACATTCCCCACATTGATTCTTAACACTAGATTGCATCTAACATTCCTAACATTCCTAAAATTCTCAACTTTTCAACACTAAAAATATGTTACATATACAAACATACATAAATTTACTAATACATACATTCATATAATTGCACCTATCTAAACTTCCTAACATTTTCTAACATTCATATATTTACACCTATAAAAAAATTATATTTCATTTCCTAACATTCATGTATATTTGCACTTATCAAAACTTCCTAGTTCCTTTCTGAACATTCATTCCTAACATTCATGCATATTTGCACCCATCAAAAATTCCTAACATTCCAAACATTTTCCTAACATTGATTTCTAGCATTCCCTGGACATTGATTCCTAACATTCCCTAGACATTTATTCCTAACATTTCACACATTGATTCTTAACATTAGATTGCACCTATCAAAACTTCATAACATTCGTAACATTCATTTATAACATTAACATTCCCCATTCCCACATTCACTCCTAACATTCCTCATGTTCATTCTTAGCATTAGCATTCCCCATGTTCATTCTTAACATTAGCATTCCTCATATGTTCATTCTTAAGAAATTGGATTGCTTTCATTCTTAACGTTAACATTCCCCATATTCGTTCTTAACATTCCTAACCTTTACATATACATGTATATAATCCAAAAAACAATATCTAAGATCAATGTATGTATGTATATAATCCAAAAAACAATAATGAACATGCGAGTTCAATGTACATGTATATAATAAAAAAAATAGTCATGAACATGTGAGTTCAATGTACATGTATATAATAAAAAAAGCATTCATGAACATGTGTATAATCCTAAAATTAAGCTACTCGATGTCTGAATCAAAGAACTCCACCACTATCATCCACTAGGGTCTTCCCTTGGACTCATAACAATCTGAAACATGTATAAAAACAAATTATGAATATCATAAATTATTTAAACAATTTTAAATTAAAATGAAAACATTAAAACATTAAACTAGTATATAGAAGATCAATACAATTATTAACAAAATTACCTCAAATTCTCTATCATTCAATGGAGTCTTTTCTTTTCCTCTAAAAAGTGGAGGAGACCGAAGCTGCAACATGTATAAAAATAGTTTATAAATCTTACAAATTATTTAAACTATTTTAAACTAAAATAAAAAAAATAAAATATTAAACTTACAATTCCACCACTATCCTCCAATGGAGTCTTCCCTTTGCCTCGAAATATTGAAGAGACCCAAGCTTCAACATATATACAAGCAATTTACAAATGTAAAAAATTAATTAAACTAATTAAACTTATATATCACAGAACGATTTGGGTAATATTACATACCTTGAAGAAGAAACATGTAAAAACATTACGACTTTTGCTTCCTCTAAATTTTATGTGTAGATGTGTAGATATCAGTCGAGGAGTAATAGGAGTCATATATTTGATCAATCATATCCATAACTCTAAATACTCCATGACCCATATCTAAAAATAAATATAAATGACCCTTCTTTATATCAATGACACTGCAACCATAGATGATAAGGAGGAATCATCTCTACCACTATCGCCATGTCAATGATTAGATGAATGTGAACTATACAATAAGCTTGAATCCGAAGGTGAAGCCGATAATTTTTTATTTTCATTCCAAACACCAACTCCCGAAAAATGTGATGACCTCCTACGCTTTTGTCTCAAAGGATGCTCTCTTTCCATTGGATATGATATCTACAAGTTTACAGAAATATCAATTTCTACATGTTAATTAATCAACTTCAAAGACGTAGCTACTATAAAAACTGAGATTTCAATAAGGACCTGGATATCCCTAATATTATCTAATAGTCCTTTAAATGATTATAGCTAATTTATTATCTATTTCCATTTGATATGATATCTACAAGTTTACAGAAATATCAATTTCTACATGTTAATTAATCAACTTCAAAGACCTAGCTACTATAAAAACTAAGATTTCAATAAGGACCTAGATATCGCTAATGTTATCTAATAGTTCTTTAAATGATTATAGTGAATTTATTGTATATTTCCATTTGATATGTATCTACAAGATTCCACAAATCAACTTATATCATGTTCAAATTCTACATGTTAATTCCACATCTTCGAACACCTAGCCACTAAAAAAACTAAGTTTTTAATAAAGACCTATATGTCCTTAATATTATCTAATGTATCAACTCATAACATATTCAAATTTTGCATGTTAATGCCTCAAATTTAGAGAGCTAGCTACTATAAAAACTAAGTTTTTATTACCTAGATGTCCCTCATATTATCTAATAGTTCTTAAAATGAAAATAGCTACACTATTGTGGGATGTATGAGAAATTAATGTAGCAATCTCTGTGCTTTCTATGTGTTTTAGATTTTTAAAACTGCCTTTCTAATAAAGACCTAAATGCCCGTAATATTATCTAATAGTTCTTAAAATGAAAATAGCTACACTATTGTTGGATGTATAAGATATTAATGTAGCAATCTATGTGTTTTTTATGTATTTTAGATTTTTAAAATTAATAGAACCAATATCATCAAATATTAAATTAAAGCTACATTTCTTATTTGTCAACTACAAATATTTTCATTATTCCATAAAATCATAAAAAATATCCCTTATGCTAAGTAAACTGATCAAAGTCAGAGTTGATGAACTCTGCATGGACAAAGTTGATGAACGCTGCATGGACATAGTTCATCAACTCTATCCAAATAGATAGTGTTCACCAAGTCTTTCCACATGGATAGGGTTCATCAACTCTATCCACATGGATAGATTTAAGTTCATCACACTCCAACAAAAACTGGATTTAGCATCTCTTTTTGCATCCTTTTTTGCATCTAGACCATCTTTCAGTGTATTTTTCTTCATTTTATGGAGAAAATGGCCCAATTTCACGGGTTGGTGCTATTTAGGCATTTTTTGCATTCTTTTTCTAAATCTGGCGCAAATTGTGGCATAATTTGCACCGAGTTTTGCACCTAGTTATGTGCCAAGTTTTGCATCAGTTTTTACAACAGGTTTTGATACTATTTTTGCACCTAATTTTGTGCCTAGTTTGTACATCTACTCTTCTTGCACCCCCTTTTACGCCAATGTTTTCCTCAAATTTTACGCCCTTGTTTTCATCCACTTTTGCATCCACTTCTGCTTCTTTTTTTGCATCCCTTCGTGCACCAAGTGTTGCATCAAAGTTTACATCCTGTTTTGAGTCTAGTTTTGCATCTCGTTTTGTTTCAGCCACTTTTGCATCCATTTTTTCGTCCACTTTTGCACCCACGTTTTCATCCCCTTTTGCATCCCATTTTGCATCCATGTTTGCACCCACTTTTTTCGTGTCCCAATTCACACCCATTTTTGCGCTTATTTTGACACCCACTTTTGCTTCAACTTTTGTATCCACGTTTGCATCTTTTTTTGCATCCAATTTTACATCAGTTATTGCATCCCTTTTTGCATCCCTTTTTGCATTGGGTTTTGTGTCGAGTGTCACGACTACTTTTTCATCTAGTTTTGCATCTACTTTTGTTGCATCCACTTTTGCATCCAATTTTGTATCCAATTTTACATCCATGGTTCTATCCACTTTTGCGCCACTTTTTTCATCATGTTTTGCTTCCATGATTGCATCATTTTTTGCATCCACTTTTGCATCACCTTTTGCATCCATTTTTGGTCCACCCCATTATGCACCCAGTTTTGTGCCTACTTTTGTTGCATCTTTTTTTGCATCCATGTTTTTATCCAGTTTTACAACCCCTAGATGTTGAAGATGAAAATGAGGATAATGATTATGATATTGAGGATGGTTATGATGATGATGATAATGTTGTTGATAATGAGGAATAGGAATACCGGGAATGAGATAGAAAGCAACAACACTCAAAAATCAGTGGAAGTATGGACCATAGCAAAAGGAACTGAGGTTACACTCAGTAGAGATTCCACAGACCCAACAAGCTTCACCAACAAAGGAAGATTCCAATTTAGTTGACACAGTGAACATAGAAAGAGTGAATTCCCTTCTCAGACATACTCAGAATTTGGTGGTTTCTCAAGTAGAATCTACCACAGATTTACCTTTCAATCTTCAATCTTGGCCTAGGCCAGACCATTGGGATTTTATTCCACCCCCAAGAAGAGACAGGTTAGGTGTCAATTGGTTTAGGAATCCTCTTGTTATGAGTGATCAGGAAACCGGACACCATATGGAAGGGGAGGGAGAACATGAAGGACGAACTGAAACAACTTTTGGCTTCCCCATTTTAGATCTTGCACTGGATGTCAATATGAATAATATCCCAGCATATTCATTACCTACCTTTTACGGGAAAAGTACCGAAGATATGGATACCTTTCTATTTGAGTTTGACATCCTGTGTAGGATTTATAATTATCTACATGATGCACAAACGTTAAAACTATTTCTAGCCACCCTTAAAGATTCTGCACTTAGGTGGTTTATGAGTCTAGGGGAATCCACTATTCGAACTTGGGAAGAGATGAAGAGTGCTTTCCTTAGAAAATACCAAGACTACTGCGGACCTAGAGACTCTCAAAACGATATCTTTAAAATGCAACAGCATGAAGAAGAGAGTCTTGAGGATTTTCTAGAATGCTTCTGCTTTGTATTATAGACGTCTAAGTATAATACATTACAAGAGGATGCAGTCAGAACTCTTTTTTCTAAAAGGGATTCTGGAGGAATATGTGGAAATCCTCAACCTCATGGAATTATGTGATGTATCTCATAAATCCTTTGAGGATATTACTAAACTATGTAGAAAATATTCTAGAAGTAGAGCCAAGGCTGGAAAAAGCACAAGGGAAGGTCCTTCCCGCATTTCTAGGATAGCAGGGACTGGTGGTATCACAAGAGCTGAATTGGGGAACTTGTTAGAAAATTTCAAAACTGACATTTTAGGCACCTTGATTTCCCAATTTGATGCATTGAAAACAAAGAAACGACAAGAGGAAGAAAACATAGTAGCACTACACATATTATTCCCTAAATGCAGAAAAATACACCCTTTAAAAGAGTGCCCTCTTAATATTATTTCAGTCTATGCTCTTTGTTCAGATAAACATCCTACAGACAATTGCGTGTCATTACTAGAATTGCAACATTTTTACAAGCTTAATCCTGAACCTATGGATCCATAATATGCATCAAAAAGGCCCTGGCAGCCTAGACCCCAAAACATGTACCCAGAACCTGTTTTTCCAAACCCTACGTATTACTATCCCATCCAGCAATCTCAGCAGCCATGGAGTCCACAAATGTGGTAGAATTGGCCTTCTCAACCTACTCAAACCCAACCATGGCAGCAAGGATGGAGAGGACAATCCTATGGGGGACTTCAGGGACAGTCCTATGGAGGAACACAACCAACAACCCCATTACACACCCCTTCTAGTTACATAGGTTAGTTGTTCATTTGGACAAATATTTATAGGCATGTATCAAGAACACTCTTACAATTTTGATACCATCCCACTCCTAGATGGTTTTCAGAGCTGCTCCCCCACTCATCTATGCATGAGAAAATTATAAACTTTATCTTTAAGATGAATTTGGGACAAGAGCCTCTGATAGAAAATGGGTGTAAGAGGTTAACCCACCGGGATACTGAACAGGTCCACTGGCAGCGGGTACTGACCTGTGGTACAAACAGGAAAACCCATCAGGGTACTGAACAAGCCTGGTGGCAATGGGGCATATACCTGGGGAAGAAGCTTCTTAGATGTTACAGTTACCCCACCAGAGTACTGAACAGGCTCGCTGGCAGTGGGTTCTGACTCTGATATCTCTTTTAAAGCCTCATCTATACTTGTCTATGTGAACAATGTACCTATGTAAATGTTAAGGAGAGGTCATGTGTGGGTTAAATAAAAATTTAAGGAAACTGTTTGTAATAGCTAGTTGATAATCATCTTCAGATGCTCTAAATTTTGGTTACCTGATCCTTGTTAGAAAAAGGTTTATGCCTTTAGAGCGTACTGGTGTTTACTGATTCAATGAAGATAGCTGTGAACCTTAGTATTGGTTTTTATTTTTCATTGCTCAAACTGTCTTATGTGAAGCTGAGTCAAGATGGTCAGTACACCATTGGCTTCATTTAAGTACTCCTCTTGTCTTGTGTTTTTAAGGCACATATTCTGGTGGAAAAAGTTCTATATGAATAAAGAGAAAGAAGTCTGTGCTCATGATTGAAGCTTTGAATACAGGAGTGAGATTGATTGTTTATGAATTGTAGTTAATTCTATTTTTGTACTGCTAATAAAGATTGGTTTCATGACTCAGCTTTGTTTCTCTGTGACCAGATGAAGAAGCAACCATGGGATAAGACAATGGTGCCATGAGCTTGTTGGAGTAAAACAAATTTGCAATCAGTTTTACTTGCCTTTTCAACTCTTACAAGTGGTATATTTTGGGAAAACATTTATTTGCTTTCATATCATTACCATGCCGGTAATCATTTTCACCTTTACCATCTTGAAAATGCCTTTGTGTCGTAGACTGTCTGAGGTGCTGAATTAGGTGCCGGATGAGGTACCAGAATGAAAATTGGGAAATTGATATGTTACGTGGTAAAGGTAATGAATGTTGGGATAAGTCTTAATTGTTATAAATTAAGTATTATTATTATAAACCAAGTGCTTTTGCCTTTAATATAAGTTCGATGAATTGAGGATTTACCATAATAACCTTGTCATCTATTTAGTTGATAAACCACCATTCCTTTGTCAATATTTTAATTACATTAAACTTTGGCAATACTTCATTTTATATTATCAAGGTGTCATTCTTAATGAAAGTCATAACATTGATCTATTCCAATTAGAATTCTTGAACGCCATGGTTAAAGATGTCTTAAGGTTACGGGTTGATCAAAACGTGTTCATATGGTCATAATCCAATGCAACGTGGGAAGTACGTTCCTCGGCTTACAATGATTTTCTTTACCACATTCGCCGTTATCATTACCACCCTTTTCCATTATTCTTTCGGGCTGTTTCCAGTTTTCACCATCGCCAGCGGGAGAAAGATTGATGAAGTTTTTAATTGTCTTCGCATTAACTGTATGCTCTCTGTTAATTCACTGTCTCATCTTTTCCTAATCTCCACAATGCTCAATAGGCATGAACCCTTAGAGTATGGGAAGTTATTAGCCACGCCTGAGTTTCTAGCCCGCAAAGAGATGTTTATTCGAGCTAGGTGGAATTATTTCTTGACCAATTTGCAGGGGCATGATGATGTTGTCTCCTTGCAATTCGACTTAGGGTTTGATGGATACACAGCTAAGGTCGGGTCACTAAAATTTCCAGTTACAAAGGAGTCAATTGCGTTGGCTACCGGGATTCCACGCACAGGGGATCGTTGGTTTAAGAATTTCTGGTTGCCACGAAAAGATTACGACTATGTCTTCAAACCTGAATTTTTGGCCGTGAACGGTGAAAAAGGCTTCTCAAAGCTTTGGGTCAGAGAAGAATTTCACAATTCCTTAATGATCATCACCAAGCTCATTACGTGTGAAGGTTGATTCTCCACCTTCAAAGCCTGTCACTTTCTCCTGGTTGCTCACTTTGAGTTCGGTAAGCTTCTTAACTTTCCATTTTATTTTTGGAAGAGCTTGGGTAAGATGGCCTCGCAAGTTAGGAAAAACATAGAGAATCCTACTCACAGTCTATACCATCATGGGCTTATAAAGATGCTTATTTTAGCTGAGTTAAAGAAGAAGGATCAGGTATGGGATCAATTTATATATGAGTTGTCCAATTCCCATCTCAAATCACCCTTGGGCAGTGTTCCATGTGGGCCTCTTATTCCTGATTTAGTTGACAAATCATCCTCTGTAAATGTTTCTTAACATCAAACCAATCATACTCAGGAACCAACTGTCAAGAGCAGTAAGAAGGATGGACCATCCCATACTAAGAAGTCTCGAGGGTCTAAAGGGCAGTGTGTAAACTCTCAGTCTGGGGGGGGGGAATGGTCATACTGGTAATAAAAATTTGCTTGCTTCATCAAATCGAAGATTTACCCGTAGTATGGTTGTTCAAGATAAGAAGAGGGAATCCAAAGGTAAGGCACCTGTACATGTTGAGTTGTCCTCATCCACTTCTTCTTCTTCCCATGATAATTCTGATTCTCATGGTTCCCATCATCATTCTTCCATACCGAGTCCTATCAATGAGCCTTCCTTACCAGCATCACCTTCCAAATCTGGTCTGAAGTCTGCTAAATCTCAACGATTAGATGATTCAACTCAGGGAGTTGATTACTTTTGACAGAGAAAATTTAAGTTGACTAAAAAATTACAGCAGTATGTTAGACTAGACCGATTTATCAAGTAGGAAAATGTAATTTTGAAAGATAAGGTAGCTTCTTTACAAACCTTAGTTGATGACATTACAGGGTCTAATCGCAGTCTCAGGAAACAGTTAAAGAAAAAGGACAAACAGTTTGAAAAATTGATTAGTGTACAACAACAAACAGCTCCATCTCCTCCTCAAGTACAAGTCCTGTTTAATACTTCAGCCTAGGTTTCTGGAGTTTAATCCAAAGATTGGTCATGTATTTTGAGTTTCAAATTTTGTCTGTCTGAAACTTTCTTGCATAGGGACATGCAAGGTCTTCAATCTGGGGGAGATGATGGCCTCCTATTTTGACTTGTTCAGCACTATTTTTTCTAGTTCAAAGTCTCATGAAATCAAGTAATCATCAGTTTTATCTAGTTATGTTTTGTGCTTGGTTATGCCTCTTGAAGAGCAACATTGCAAGGTGTTTTGGCAGGTGACTTTTTAATATTTTTCATTGTTTATTTACTATTTTGTTTTGTTTTTATTTATATAATGAAACTTTTATTTCTTATTTAATAATTGGTCAATTAATAAGTCTTATTTTTTCATGCAGTGGTCTTTTGGTTGTTCGACCAATGCTTGTCTCGACGCTTAAAGAATATATGTTGACTGAACCAGAGATTTGGGGGATTTTGTTGATAGAGGTGATGTCTCGCTTGGTTTCATATCGCTTCCTAGATGCATGAGAAGTTACCCAGCTGTTGTTTTGTGGCTGTCCTTTGCTCAAGGAGTTGTTGCCTTCCATCTTTAGTAGTGTATGGATTCCAGGGGATTTGAATCCAATCTTTTGGTTCATGTATGCCGAGATAGGTGTAGAGTTGTTAGGATGGGGTTGATCCTTGCTCCAAGGTCAATTTTATTTTGTATTTCAAGTATAAAATGTGATTTTGAAACCCTAAGTAGAGATACGAGAGAGAAGACACTGTAAAATCTGTTTTTATTAATTGATCAAGTGTTTATCTTCTTAAGGCTTTAATTTCAGACTTGTAGGCGTTGAAGGGAGGGCCCACCTTCAACTCTGACCATCTGTGCATATCATTGTTTTCTTTTGCTGTAAGTAAAGTCATATTACATATTTTAAGATTGCTTTCATAAATGAGTGCTAATGGTTCTTGTTCACTTATGATTTGGAATGAGATTTAAGCTTACATGAAACTAGTCAATGTCATTACAATATGCGTGATGAGTTTGAGTACATTCAGTTTGACCAGTAGGATTCATCTAGCAGAGTAGCGAGAGTTAGATTCGGATTTCATACTTTTTTTTATTTCCAGAGTGATACCGATTATTGGATGTTTACAATCCTTGTTTAAGAATTCTTTTAGGGTTATAGAGTTTACAAGAGTGTGGAGTATTTTAAAGGATTTTAGTGTGTCGTTCTTAAAGAATTTGAAAGAAGTTGCGGTACTATTTGAATTCATAGAGGTTTTGGATATTTTATTTATAGAATTTCTAGGGTTTTCCACACAGCATTTCGAATTGGCTACATAAGGATTGGAATTATGCTTTTGTTTACTTCATGATATTGAATGAACTTAAGTAAAAGAATCATAGTCCATTAACAGGTGACAACATTGTTTCCATGGTTTGAAGATAAGTTTTACAGGATAGGCAAATGAGAGTGAGTGTGTATTTTCTGAATAATTTCAATACATTGTTGTGAGCATAGAACACAGGTAGAGTATATTTGTTGTCAGCAGAAGATAGGTTTCATTCTAGTAATTGTTTGTGAATGATTTTGGGTTAAGAAGAGACATCATAGGATTCTGTATGAGTGCAGTGTTTAGATAGATATAAAACCATTAACATTGATTCAGGGTATTCATTTTGTAGGAAAGTTTGAAATTAGGATTTTCCTTCAACAAATTATTTGCTGGCTTGGTTGCTTGTTTTGAAGAACAGATCAATAAATAGCATAGCTTAAAGTTGTTGTAGATTACATTGGATTTGACAGTTTTGTAGATTGTAAGACACGGATCAGCAAGCTGATTCCCTTTCTTTAGATCAAACCTAATAAATTTTGGCATTGATTACTTAATAGAGTAGTAGTTTCATCAATTGCATTATGTTTCTTTGCCTATGAGTAAATTAAAATGACCCTAGTCATGAACATTGAAACCACTTTGCTCGCACATATGGTGTAGCGGCTCGAAGTATACGTATTCCGGTCGATAATTAAATTAAGGTGAATTAATTAGTGATAATTTTACCCAACAAGCACTTTGAAGATGGCAAATGAACCATTCTTCTAGACGATTCCATTCAGTTGCAGAGGTTGTCCAATAGTGTAGATCAAATCTAAGCCATGATTGTATTCGACAATGAAAGGATGTGTGCAGCTATATACATTATTTTTTAAATTTATATTAATTGTCAATTTGAAAAAATGTATGTACTAACATTGAAGTATTTGTACACTAACATTAAAAGTTGTCATTTTTTATTTATCATTTATAGTGTAGTTTTTTTTGTCTTGTTGGGGTCCAAGATATAGATAGATCAATGCCATAGGAGGCTAGCACCATTAATGGGACTAGAGAACTTCACTCTATTCAAACAAAATCCTTCAAAAATGTGTTTGCATTTGACAGTAGAAAGCAAACATGTTGTTGTCATATTTGCACTGAAAATGTTGAATCTATATAAGTTTGTGAAAACATAATGAACAACTGCGTAAAACATTGGAAACACACAGAGATTAACACAAAAGGGAAAATGCCACTAGCAAGCATAGAAGAATTAGAATAAGAAGAAATAAAAATATCATCTGATGGTGATAGAATTTCAGATCTTATTAGAGAAGGTAATGATGTTGTTTATTGTTCAATATTGACCATCACCTTATGTTTATATAGTCAATTTAATTCACTTAACTCCAAAGCAAATTGTAATTTGCACGGGAGATATTTTCGTTGTAATTGCATCTTTAGACAACAACGAAAATGTAAAATATTATTTGATGCGATGCACTGAAGGAAAAATGAAGTTATTGGAGGACTACAATGACAATGGATTTACATACGAGAGAGGATCCATAATTTTAAAAGGCTATTTTTTGCAGTAGACCCGTATGACTGAAAATTATGTCTACTTTTAGGATTATGAACCTGATGTTATATGTCTTGAGGATATTCATTTTGTATGTGCATCTCGAATAAAATTGGTACAACCTGCATAAAAAAAACTTAAAAAATAAAAAATGGAAACTGTCCAAATATGACCATGAACGGATAATTGAGGATGGAAATCCATTGCGATGTTTTTAACTATATAATTTCTTATTTTATGTTAATATTGGCTATCATGAAGTCATTGAACTTTAATTTATTAAAATTCAGAATCTAGTCGCTAATGTTACCATATTAATAAAAAAATATTAGAATTCAAAATCAAGTTGCTAATGTTACCTTAGAAAATTTATGGATTGAGCTATAATTTATTAGAATTCAGAATCAAGTTGCTAACTTTACTTTAGTAATAAAAAATATTAATATCAAAACTTCTTAACATTCCTAACCATTCCTAACATTCACTCATACATTCATATATTTACACCTATCAAAACTTCCTAACATTACTAACATTTCCTAACGTTCATTTCTAACATTCCCCACATTGATTCCTAACATTCCCCACATTGATTCTTAACATTAGATTGCATCTAACATTCCTAACATTCCTAAAATTCTCAACTTTTCAACACTAAAAATATGGTACATATACAAACATACATAAATTTACTAATGCATACATTCATATAATTGCACCTATCTAAACTTCCTAACATTTTCTAACATTCATTCTTAACATTCATATATTTACACCTATAAAAAATTTCTATTTCCTTTCCTAACATTCATGTATATTTGCACCCATCAAAAATTCATAACATTTCAAACATTTTCCTAACATTGATTTCTAACATTCCCTCGACATTGATTCCTAACATTTCACATATTGATTCTTAACATTAGATTGCGCCTATCAAAACTTCATAACATTCCTAACATTCATTTATAACATTAACATTCCCCATTCCCACATTCACTCCTAACATTCCTCATGTTCATTCTTAGCATTAGCATTCCCCATGTTCATTCTTAACATTAGCATTCCTCATATGTTCATTCTTAACAAATTGGGTTGCTTTCATTCTTAACGTTAACATTCCTCATATTCGTTCTTAACATTCCTAACATTCCTAACCTTTACGTATACATGTATATAATCCAAAAAACAATATCTAAGATCAATGTATGTATGTATATAATCCATAAAACAATAATGAACATGCGAGTTCAATGTACATGTATATAATAAAAAAAATAGTCATGAACATGTGAGTTCAATGTACATGTATATAATAAAAAAACATTCATGAACATGTGTATAATCCTAAAATTAAGCTCCTCGATGCCTGTATCAAAGAGCTCCACCACTATCATCCACTAGGGTCTTCCCTTGGACTCATAACAATCTGAAACATGTATAAAAACAAATTATGAATATCATAAATTATTTAAACAATTTTAAATTAAAATGAAAACATTAAAACATTAAACTAGTATATAGAAGATCAATACAATTATTAACAAAATTACCTCAAATTCTCTATCATTCAATGGAGTCTTTTCTTTGCCTCTAAAAAGTGGAGGAGACCGAAGCTGCAACATGTATAAAAATAGTTTATAAATCTTACAAACTATTTAAACTATTTTAAACTAAAATAAAAAATAAAATATTAAACTTACAATTCCACCACTATCCTCCAATGGAGTCTTCCCTTTGCCTCGAAATATTGAAGAGACCCAAGCTTCAACATATATACAAGCAATTTACAAATGTAAAAAAATAATTAAACTAATTAAACTTAAATATCACAGAATGATTTGGGTAATATTACATACCTTGAAGAAGAAACATGTAAAAACATTACTACTTTTGCTTCCTCTAAATTTTATGTGTAGATGTGTAGATGTCAGTCGCGGAGTAATAGGAGTCATAGATTTGATCAATCATATCTATAACTCTAAATACTCCACGACCCATATCGACAAATAAAGATAAATGACCCTTCTTTATATCAATGACACTGCAACCATAGATGATAAGGAGGAATCATCTCTACCACTATCACCACGTCAATGATTAGATGAATGTGAACTATACAATAAGATTGAATCCGAAGGTGAAGTCGATAATGTTTGATTTTCATTTCAAACACCAACTCCTGAAAAATGTGATGACCTCCTACGCTTTTGTCTCAAAGGCTGCTCTCTTTCCATTGGATATGATATCTACAAGTTTACAGAAATATCAATTTCTACATGTTAATTAATCAACTTCAAAGACCTAGCTACTATAAAAACTAAGATTTGAATAAGGACCTAGATATCCCTAATATTATATAATAGTCCTTTAAATTATTATAGCTAATTTATTATCTATTTTCATTTGTTATGATATCTACAAGTTTACAGAAATATCAATTTCTACATGTTAATTAATCAACTTCAAAGACCTAGCTACTATAAAAACTAAGATTTCAATAAGGACCTAGATATCGCTAATGTTATCTAATAGTTCTTTATATGATTATAGCTAATTTATTATCTATTTCCATTTGATATGTATCTACAAGATTACACAAATCATCTTATATCATGTTCAAATTCTACATGTTAATTCCTCATCTTCGAACACCTAGCCACTAAAAAAACTAAGTTTTTAATAAAGACCTATATGTCCTTAATATTATATAATGTATCAACTCATAACATATTCAAATTATGCATGTTAATGCCTCAAATTTAGAGAACTAGCTACTATAAAAACTAAGTTTTTATTACCTAGATGTCCCTCATATTATCTAATAGTTCTTAAAATGAAAATAGCTACACTATTGTTGGATGTATGAGAAATTAATGTAGCAATCTCTGTGTTTTCTATGTGTTTTAGATTTTTAAAAATGCCTTTCTAATAAAGACCTAAATGTCCGTAATATTATCTAATAGTTCTTAAAATGAAAATAGCTACACTATTGTTGGATGTATAAGAAATTAATGTAGCGATCTGTGTGCTTTTTATGTATTTTAGATTTTTAAAATTAATAGAACCAATATCATCAAATATGAAATTAAAGCTACATTTCTTATTTGTCAACTACAAATATTTTCATTATTCCATAAAATCATAAAAAATATCCCTTATGCTAAGTAAACTGATCAGAGTCAGAGTTGATGAACTCTGCATGGACAAAGTTGATGAACGCTGCATGGACATAGTTCATCAACTCTATCCACAGAGATAGGGTTCATCAACTCTGTCCACATGGATAGGGTTCATCAACTCTATCCACATGGATAAATTTAAGTTCATCACACTACAACAAAAAATGGATTTAGCATCTCTTTTTGCATCCTTTTTTGCATCTAGACCATCTTTCAGTGTATTTTTCTTCATTTTATGGACAAAAAAAGGCGCAATTTCATGGGTTGGTGCTATTTTAGGCATTTTTTGCATGCTTTTTCTAAATCTGGCACAAATTGTGGCATAATTTGCACCGGGTTTTGCACCTAGTTATGTGCCAAGTTTTGCATCAGGTTTTACGACAAGTTTTGATACTAGTTTTGCAGCTAATTTTGTGCCTAGTTTGTACATCTACTCTTCTTGCGCCCCCTTTTACGCCAATGTTTGCCTCAAATTTTATGCCCTTGTTTCCATCCACTTTTGCATCCTTTTTTATATCCACTTTTTCATCCACTTATGCTTCTTTTTTTGCATCCCTTCATGCACCAAGTGTTGCATCAAAGTTTACATCATGTTTTGAGTCTAGTTTTGCATCTCATTTTGTTTCAGCCACTTTTGCATCCATTTTTTTTGTCCACTTTTTCTCCCACATTTTCATCCCTTTTTGCATCCCATTTTGCATCCATGTTTGCACCCAATTTTTTCGTGTCCCAATTCACACCCATTTTTGCGCTTATTTTTACACCCACTTTTGCTTCAACTTTTGTATCAACGTTTGCATCTTTTTTTGCATCCAATTTTACATCAGTTATTGCATCCCTTTTTGCATCCCTTTTTGCATTTGGTTTTGCATCGGGTTTTGCGTCGAGTGGTACGACTACTTTTGCATCTAGTTTTGCATCTACTTTTGTATCCAATTTTACATCCATGGTTGTATCTACTTTTGCACCACTTTTTTCATCATGTTTTGCTTCCATGATTGCATCATTTTTTGCATCCACTTTTGCATCACCTTTTGCATCCATTTTTGGTGCACCCCATTATGCACCCAGTTTTGCGCCTACTTTTGTTGCATCCTTCTTTGCATCCATGTTTTTATCCACTTTTGCATCTAGTTTTACAACCCCCAGATGTTGAAGATGAAAATGAGGATAATGATTATGATATTGAGGATGGTTATGATGATGATGATACTGTTGTTGATAATGAGGAGAATGACGACAATGATGATGATGATGATGACGATTATGATGATGATGAGGAGGAGGAGGAGGAGGAGGAGGAGGATAATGGCAATGACGACATTGCCGATGATTATGATGGAAATGAAATGAATGGTGATGATGGTGATGATGACAATGACAATGACGATCAGTACAATTAGAATGATGATGTTGATCATCTTAAAAAATAATTTGTTATTTGTCATGCATAAATCATGTGTGTCCTCCATGACCCTTTTCCACTAATCACATATTTTGGGTAGATGCTATTTTATTATACCAAGGGTAATGATGAATAACTGATGAAAATGTCAATAATCATGATGATGATGTCAAGGAAAATGGTGATGATGACGACATGGATGATTATTATGCCGATGATGATGACTATTGTCATAATCATGATGACAATGAAAAAGATGACGATGATGATGATCATCATCAACATCATTTCCATCATAGTCTTCTTTAAAAACATCATCACTATCATTGTCATCTAGTTCATCACCATCATCATTTAAAGCATATGGGATATGTTTACCATTTAAGGTATGCATAACAAGTGGGATTATTCTAAAACACCCCACCAAAGTACAAAATTCAAACCACAAGGGAAACATAATATTGAAATTGTTCCAATTTTCTTTCTCCCAACAAAACATGCTTCATTTTAGGCAATTATGTTAAAATCCATACATTCATAGTCCATCCATCCTATACTTCTAATAAATGTAAATATAATACTTAACCTAATTTATAAAATAGGTACATATTTTATAAACACCCTTATGATATATAAACTTCTTTCACCTTAATAATGGTAAAATATGTAAATATAATAACAAGAGCCACGAGGTGGCAATGTCCCCGAGGATAGATTTAAGATTTAAGATTGAATGCAAATAAAAATGATCCATGTAATACTGAGTTGATTTTAAGAGGACTATATCTTTGAAAGGATCCAAGATGCTAAATGATTCAAAAACACCATATTGTGATAACTAACACAACACTGGACACAAGTCTAGGGAGATGATAACAGAATTAATTATGAGAAAAAGGGTGGCAAGACTCGGGTGGAGCCAAATTGTGAAAAAGCAGAGTAGCCGGCGGAGAATATAGTACACCTACCACCAGCCAACAATTCAAGGTAGATCCACTAGCAAATCCAAGTCTCAGGAATTCAGTAGCATCATATCTCTTTTTTGTGCAAGTATAGGTGGAGGAAGCATGTCTCTAGATGCATTAGAAAAAAATATAATACATTTATAGAACATTTGAAAGATTGTGGGTAGAAAATCCAATGAATTGATTATAAGACATATAGAAAGAAAGTCCGTTAATAATATTTATAGTCTAATAGGAGATTTTAAGATAAAAATAAGTTCTACTTCCTCCATAAAGAAGTCTCTACAGTTTAGATTCATACATCAAATGTGGGTTATTTGTCTTCACTCGCTCATGAAAAAGTCATTGAGGAACATCAACTAAGGGTATTCAGAGTGATTTACAAACACATATTTTGTCCACTGGTATATTTATGATCTATTTGAACTAGAAAAGCATTCTAAACAAGAAACTGAAAAATAATATGATTGATGAGACACATAACAATGGAAGCATTTAATTCACACAAAACACCAGAAAATAGTGGAGGTATAGCATATAGGTGCATGTGTCGTATGGGAGTGCAGAATTTGAAAGAAAATGTTGCAACAACGAGGATTAATTTCTTCAAAAATTTGAATAGCATAGCTCACAGACATCATGCATAGTGGGTGCATTGTGGGGTGAGCAAAACCCTTACAACTCAAGTTCCACATTTGCAGTGTTAACTTAAAAGTAAACTCTTATTGAATATAATTGGAAAATAAATTAAAATAATAACTAGTTTTTTATTGAATATAACTAGAAAATAAATGAAAATAATGTTAGAATAATCAACCCATAGTTAGCTACCTTAGACATTAATTTAATTATTTTTGTCTTATTTTCCTAGTTCATGTGTCCCACCTTATGTAAGTTGTCATTTACCTATCCATAGTGGTCAAACTTGACTATTTTGACTCATGTAGCAATTAGGAAACCTCAAGGAATCAATTCTAATTTATTCCTGGCCTCCTAGGCGCCCTTCTACTTTTTCTGCTTTATTGCCTACTTTTTCAGTGCTTTAAGGCAATTGGGAAAGTTTGACTAGGTGAGTTTAACTAGTTTTTTGTCCTCCACATCCTCCACTCTTTTCTCCTGTGAAAATCATGTATGAGTTGTCTTTCCATCACTCTTTAGCTTGCCTAAGTGCTTTTTCCAATTCGTGAGCTCCATGACTGATTTGGAAACTACTTTATGCACCTATGGGGGATTTGCTTAATTTTAGTAAGCCTGCTTTTGACTAGATTCAAATTGCCTCCTCATGCATTCGAATCTCATATGTAATTATTTAATGCAGCAACATATTATGTTACAGGGTTGGCTATTGTACACTGAGTTAATAGAATTTAGTGTTCAGCTCCATTTTCAGACTCTTTTGTGAGTGATTTTACAAGTTCAATTGATAATTGCTGTAAGTAAAATTGTTCTATCACTGGGTTCAATTTCCACATGGTATCAGAGCCATTTTAGATTGATTTCTCTCCTTCAAATTTGTTTTGCAAGTTCGACATCAGTGACTGGGAGCCTTCTACTGACAACCAAGACAATTTCTGAGCTATGGATCAATCTCAGAAGATCATCTTGACTCCCTTCAATTTCTTTGAATGGAAAGCAGATATGGAGATACTATTGAGAGAGAAAGGCCTCTATAGGGTGACTATGGCAACAGAAGCAGATCCCAATGCAACTGCAGAGAAGATAAAATGGCACAACAGGAGGGATGAGGCCTATGGTCTCTTGTGTCTGAGTATTTCCAGAGACCTCCTTTTCCATCTTGATGGATTGACATCACCGAATGAAGTATGGGAGAAGCTTACTAATCATTTTGGAAAGACAGATGAGATGAGGGGACATCAAATCGAACATGAGTTGATTTCCCTGAGTCCCAGTAGCTTTGAGTCTCTGCAACCCTATTTCTCCAAGTTCAAAGCACTTGTTTTGTAGCTAAAACAATGTGGGATTGAAAAGAAGGATGATCAGCTGGTATTGGCCATACTCTCGAAACTTTACCCTGACTATTCAGTGTTTTTTTTTACCTTCTATGCCACAAAGTTAACAGCTCGAACCTGAAAGATGCCTAGCCTTGTAGATTTCATGGAATCTCTCACACAAGAACAAGACAAGCTGGTGATGATGGGCACCATCAAACCATCCAAAGACCAAGCTTTGGTTGCTGGAGATTTGAGGGTGGATTCAAAAAGCAAAAATAAAGCTAAAAATCCACCTGAGCAGAAGAGAGACAAGAACAAGTCTCCGGAGGAGCCACAAGGTTCCAAGAAGAATAACCAGAAGAAGAAGAATAAAGGAGAAATGAGCAAGTGCACATACTGCAATAAGGGAAATCACACTGAAAGCTCTTGTATGAAGAAGAAAATAGACATGATGACCCAAATCCTGGAGAAGAATGGCATCTCCCTTCCAGACAGCTCAAAGAAGAGAGAAGGACGATCAAGTTCAGAAGACAGAGAGAGAGTCATGCATTGGTTGCTGGCACATCAAGCTCACCTAGTTTCATCATTGATTTTGGAGCTTCAAGACACATGGTTTCGACCAAGGAGGCATTCTCCTCACTTGACATGTTGAAGGGACCACCTATAGTACTGGGAGATGACTCTCTCACTGAAGTTTTGGGCAAAGGGAGGATTGATCTTGATCATGGTCAGTTCAGCAATGTGTTGTATGTGCCTGGTCTTGCCTCCAACCTCTTATCAGTGTACCAGATGACTCGCACTGGGTCTCCAAATAAGGTCATATTCTCCCCTGATGAAGTTGAGATCATAGAGATATCAAGTGGTAAAGTCATTGCAAAAGGAGTTGCAAATCATGCTCAGAAGGTATACATGTTCTCACACTTCCTACCCTACTCAAACCCCTCTGCTCTTCTGATTCATGCTAATGAAGCAAGCAAGATTTGGCATGAAATTTTTGGCCACATAAATTACAAGTATCTTTCTGATCTTAGTGAAAAAGAGATGGTCATAGGGTTTCCCAAGATAAAATTTTCCAAAGGAGTCTACCAAGGTTGTATCCTAGGAAAACACCCAGAGCATAAATTTGAGAGAGCTAGTCATGAGAGAACCTCTGCACCCCTCGAGTTGATCCATAGAGATGTTGCTGGCCCATTCCCTCATATTTACATGAGTTAGGTCAAATATGCATTGAATTTCATAGATGAATTTTCCACGTATTGTTGGGTTTACTTCCTGAAACACAAGTCTGAAGATTTTGGCCTATTAAAAGTCTTTAAGGCTTTGGTTGAGAACCAGTATGGGAGGAAACTCAAGGTCCTCAGATCTGACAATGGTGGTGAGTATGTCAAGTCTAATTTTATACAATATTGTGCAGATGCAGGTATTCAGATGTAGCATTATATCCCTTACACACCACAGCAAGATGGTGTTACTGAGAGGAATAAAAGATCACTGAAGGAGATGGCAACATGCATGATGGAGGCCAAAAATTTGCCACCAAAGTATTGGGACGAATCTATCAACTATGCAGCCTATATCCAGAATAGGGTGCCTCACAAACAGCTTGATGGTATGACTCCTTTCGAAGCATGGATTGGGCACAAGCAAGATGTGACCCATTTCAGGATATTTGGCTCAAGGGCTTGGGCTAGAATTTCAACATAAAAGAGAAAGGCTTTGAAGTCCCAAAGCCAAGAGTGCCTATTTGTTGGGTACTCTAAAGATTCAAAAGGGTACAAACTGATAAATTTGAGCACAAGCAAAGCCTTCATTGAAATGTGTGTTCAGTTTCAAGAAGAACCCCTAGCAGCAATGGAAGTTGGAGAAGCCTCTTCACCACCAGAGCCTTTGAAAGTAAGTGAAGAGATTGTTGAACACGCTGTTTCTGATATGTCTGATAGTGATGATTTTATTGCATATCCTAACATCCCTACAAGGCAAAAATGGGAATCCAAGACTCTTCATGCAGCAGGAGAGCTAGCAGGGAATCCCAATGACCCCAGGAGGACTAGATCTCAATTTGAGGTTGGTCTGTGCATGAAGGATCCTATGTTTGCTGAGAAATGCTATCTGATGGTGGAATCAGATCCTCAAACATATGAAGATGTAGCAAGAGATCCAATATGGCAAGCAACCATGAAGGAAGAGTTCAACTCACTCCAGAAGAGCAACACTTGGGAGCTAGTGTAGTGTAAGTGGGTGTATAAGACCAAATTTGCTGCTGATGGTTCACATATGAAGTACAAGGATAGATTGGTAGCCAAGGGCTACTCACAGTTTCATGGCATATATTACAATGAGACCTTTGCACCAATGGAAAATATGGACTCCATCAGGCTAGCCTTAGCCATTGCAGCCTCAAAGCAATGGGAGGTACATCACATGGATGTAAAATGTGGCTTTCTGAATGGAGAGCTCACTGAAGAGATATACATGCAGAAGCCTCAAGGATTTGCTACTAACCCTTCTCTTGTGTGCAGGTTGAGAAAGTCATTGTATGGGCTAAAGCAAGCCCCCAGGGCTTGGTAAGCCAAGATTGATAGCTTCTTGCTATCACCATTAGAGGAAATTTGGGGTCTAAAATGGGCCTTATAAGAAAACGTGCCAAAATAAGTTTTTGTGGGTTGGAATTCAAGAACCAATAGAATTTCAATAAAATAAGTCAACCATAATGGTTGAATTGACATATTTGTCATTAAAAAAAACTACTTTTTTTGTTCGTATTTTCGACATATCTCACTGTGTTTTTACTCAAATTTCGATCGGGAGAGCTCGTTGGATGCGGAATTTGATTCCGCATCCAAAGAGTACCCACACTACATACTTTTGATGCACCCCACTACCCCAAAAACAAGAAATACCTGAAAAAATGTGATGATGATGTCATCATCACGTTTTTTCAGGTATTTCTTGTTTATGGGTTAGCGGGGTCCATCAAAAGTATGCAGTGTGGGTACTCGTTGGATGTGGAATCAAATTCCGCATCCAACGAGCTCTCCCGATCGAAATTTGAGTAAAAACACAGGGAGATATGTCAAAAATACGAACACAAAAAGTAGTTTTTTTCTTTCTTCCTCCAAAATTAATCAATATTATTTTATTATTTTAACTATTATTTTATTATTTTCCTTAGGAGGCCCATTTTAGACACCAAAATTCCTCTAATGTGAATTTTGTTCGGTGCAAATCAGATTCGAATGTCTATCTGAAGTTAATAAAAGGTTCATTAATGATCATTGCGTTATATGTTGATGACCTCCTCATTACAGGAAGCTCAAAGGATGAGATTGCTTCCTTGAAGGGTGCAATGAACCAATCCTTCTCCATGACAGATTTGGGGCTCTTAAGCCAATTTTTGGGGCTTGAGATTGCTCAAACCAAAGCTAGAATCAAGGTGCACCAGTCCAAGCATGCCTTGGATTTTCTGAACAAATTCAAAATGAAGGACTTCAAACCAAGCAAGACTCCTTTCCTTTCAGGAGTGAAGCTGGAAGAAGTTGATTCTTCACTTATGGTAAACAATACATTGTATAGGCAATTGATTGGATGTTTGTTGTGTCTTACACATACTAGACTTGATATTTCTTATGCAGTAAGTGTGGCTTCTAGATACATGGATCAGCCTCATGAGATCCATTGGAAATCATCCAAAAGGATCCTTAACTTTGTTCAGGGAACAAGGACACATGGGATATTCTATAAAGCAAAATATGAACTTGATTTGATTGGATTTACCAATAGTGATCAGGTAGGTGATAGCACAGACAGAAAGTCCACATCAGGATATGTTTTCATGCTTGTAGAAGGGCCAATCAGCTGGTCAAGCAAGAAACAGAGTGCCATTGCACTCTCATCTATAGAAGCAGAGTACAGAGGAGTTGTTAATGCAACAACTCAATGTTTATGGTTGCAGGAGTTACTTGAAGAGTGTGGCTTCGAATCATAATACTCAACTACCATCTACTGTGATAACCAGAGTACCATTCGAATCTATAATGATCCAGTTCAGAAGCAGAGAACCAAACACATTGAGATCCATATGCACTACATCAGAGAGCTTGTGCATGATGGCACCATTCACCTACTCTTCTGTTCATCTTCAGAACAAGTAGCTAATATCTTCACCAAAGAATTTTGTGAGAAGACCTTCAGCAATCTCAAATCACTGCTGGGGATTGCTGATCATGTTGTGAAGCATGAGTGAAGACAAGATTTCCAAATTTTGTTTTACAGTCCATGTTTAAGGGAGGATTTTCCCATGTGGTTTTTGCCTCTTTCCTTGTTTAAACGGACATGCAGTATGTAAAGGGTGACTAAGCCTTGTTGCTAGGCCCTATAATTTTCTGATATATTACTCATAAGTCAGGCTTAAGGGGGGGTGTTAGAATAATCAACCCATAGTTAACTACCTTAGACATTAATTTAATTATTTTTGTCTTATTTGCCTAATTCATGTGTCCCACCTTATGCAAGTTGTCATTTACCTATCCATAGTGGTGAAACTTGCCTATTTTGACTCATGTAGTGCTTGGGAAACCTCAAGGAATCAATTCTGATTTATTCCTGGCCTCCTAGGCGCCCTTCTGTTTTTTCTGCTTTATTGCCTGCTTTTTCAGTGCTTTAAGGCAATTGGGAAAGTTTGACTAGGTGAGGTTAACTAGTTTTTTGTCCTCCACGTCCTCCACTCTTTTCTCCTATGAAAAGCATGTATGAGTTGTCTTTCCATAACTCTTTATCTTTCCTAAGTGATTTTTCCAATTCGTGAGCTCCATGACTGATTTGGAACCTACTTTATGCACCTATGGGGGATTTGCTTAATTTTAGTAAGCCTGCTTTTGACTAGATTCGAATTGCCTCCTCATGCATTCGAATCTCCTATGTAATTATTTAATGTAGCAACCTATTATGTTATAGGTTTGGCTATTGTACACTGATTTAATACAGTTTAGTGTTCAGCTCCATTTTCAGTCTCTTTTGTGAGTGATTTTGCAAGTTCAATTGATAATTGTTGTGAGTAAAATTGTTCTATCACTGGGTTCAATTTCCACAAATAATACTCAGTTTCTTATTGAATATAACTAGAAAATAAATGAAAATAATACTCAGTTTCAATGATGTTTCCACTCGTTAAATTCAACTCAATATCAACAGCTATGTAATCAAGCAATATACTGATTTATATTTCAAAACCGATTTTCACGTTATGTGATGGATCCATCATCCATGTCATGTAGGGAATTGCTACTAAGGATATTCCAAATTAAACAACCCTTTCAAAGATCATCCATCTGGGCACCACTTTCTATAACCACCTTTTTTCCTTACACCTCGTTATACCCACCATAATTACACCTTGGTATACCCACCATAATAAAGAAAAAAAACTGCGATGAAGGATTTTAACATACATGCCATCTTAATAGCCACCTCCTCCTTTGTCCTAACATCGGTTCCTGCCATTTAAACTGCATTTAATTCCTAGTTTAATTCCCAATGATTAGAATTGTTGGGGCTCTATTGGCACAATATTTTTTGCCAATTTGTTGGAGCTTCATCATTGTATTTGTGTTTTTGAGCTTCTCGCAAAGTTTGTGTTTTTGAGACTCATGAAAATAGATATCAACGCTCACCTATAAAATATTATCTTTTCCTATAGCGTATTGATGGGGTTGATCCTGTTGAAGAAGCAGTCGATCTAGAAGTCAATATACGTAATGTTTATTCTGTTGAAGAAACAAGACCATTTTATATGTTTACACTTATAACTCTCGGTGCCCAGACTAACTGTATTGCCAAGACAATGGGAAAAGAAAGATCTTTATTATTCTTCATTGCTTGAATTATATTCTATGGATAGTGCTTCACAGTAGCATTTGGATTGTGTAACCCAGGATTATTAGTTTAGCCAGACATTTTGTAGAAACTTAAAATAACTCTTGTCTATTGAAAACCTTGACTTAAATGAAAAAAAATTACACTGAACAAATTTTGTTGGAACATTTTACTCTTTTTACATATACATGGATGTCTTTTTAACATATATAAACTTTTTTGGTAGGTCAATCTTAGAAAGTAGAACTATTTTTATAAATGACAAGAAAACATGAAATTTGTGGGGATGAAACAAATGGAGACAACAATTTTTAAGACGCTTACAAGATTTTGGGGAAAAGTTAAAGAATATTATCAACATACTTTAGGATTATCTCATAGGTAACGTGAGTTTACAAGGTTTTGTATTTTTATCTAGAAAATAATCATTTGCCATTTTTTTTATGATAATCCTACCATGCTATCCGTTCAAATACAACCTTAAAAAGAACATACAAATTATAAACACTATTTAAAAGTTAAAAATGAGAAAGTGTACCATTGGGCATAAATTCATAAACAAGAATGGGTTCTCATTTCTCAAGACTGCAACCTAATAGTCTAACCAGATTTGGGTGATCTACACTTGTCAAAAGCCTTATTTCATTCAGTATCTGTTCTATTCCTTGGGTATCTCTATTCCTTATCTTATTCACTACAACAACACCTTTGCCGGGAAGAGTTCATTAATGAACTGTTCTGAAACCTCCTATGTCAGTCGCTCTCTATCGGAGTATCCTTTTGTGGATGTTTCCATTTCTCTCTATGTATAAACTGGAATATTTAATGAACCGCCAGGGGTAAAAAGCAATCTTTTTGTGCTTCTCCTTGTCTTGAATTCACAATAGTACCTTTGGTAACAATAGTAGAGAAGGACAATTCCTACCACTGTGGACCTATGGTGCTTCCTGTAATGACCACTAAAGACAAACACAGGAGAAAATTAAACCAAAAGGAAACAAACTCATTTTTCAAACTTATATTACAGTATAATGAAAGTTAAAGACAATATATAATCCCCAATAGAAATATATGAAAACGTATCGACACATTTTGGCCATATGCATTTTGGCCATAGAGCATAGGGTAATATGTAACTAGAAATGACCTTTAAAGCAATGACAACTAAACTGATTTTATCAAAGAAATAATGTTATGAAGGAACCATCGAAAGTAGAAACGACATTTATATCACTTATATCATGGTCAAAAGAATATTTGAAATTTGGACAAGTTCTCGTAACACGTAGACTATTGTAGAAAGTTTTAATTATGTCTTCACATGAAATGCCCAGATTCTGAGATCTATTAAATAAAAGTTGATTCAACTTTTTAGAAGAGTTTTGTGGAACTTATAGCATGTTACAAGAACTTCTTTTGAGGGGTATTCCACAGTTTCTAGAGATATTTCCAGACATCTTGTAGCACAAAGCTGGATAAGATAGATGCATTACCGATTATAATTAAAAACTATCAAAACTGAAGTTTAAAATAAATCAAGAAAAGCAATATATTTACCATCTCCTTCAAATCGTTCATCGTAGTAGCATCTATGTACCCATTGATTACAACTAGCAATTGTACCTAGGGGTGCAATAAAAGAACGTCGTGTTGTAAGCTAAGCAAGGAGATGTGGACATATACAATAAGAAATACAATTTGAAGTGTTGAACCACAAATTTTAGAAAATAAAATCTTATGGTTGATACAATAATTTAAAACATTATATTCTTCACATGATTGGCCATTACATTATCGGAATTTCAAAAGTAATCATGAAAATTACCCATTGAGTTCTCTTTGGCCTCGATATGAGACCTTATTTTTTAAAAACTTCTAGTAAAAATAATGAAGTCTACATATAAAAATAATGAAGTCTACAAGTAAAAAAATCGATTTGAAACTGATAGAAGAGGGTTACCATGAGGCATATTACGTGAATAATTAATTACCATGTGAAACTATAACCCAGGGAGAGCCAAGTGGTGGCTAGTCTAATATCACAAAACTCTAAACTATCAAGCATTGAACAACACATTGTAACTATCCCTTAAGCATGGACTAAGTTTCTTTGCAACTATTATATTTTTTTTTTTTAAATATTTTTGAAACATCTTTCTCTGTCATAACACATTTATTGATGAAAAAATATGTGATAACATTGTATCTGGTGGATTTTGGGATGGGTTTTTTTGTTTTGGTGCAGAATTTGGCAATTTTTATTTTAGGTTTTTCATTTTGACAAACCAACAAAATTGGAATTGATACACAAGTGGATGATTGTGGGATCGATCTTTTCCACATAAGTTGAATAGAAATTATCTTTACAAGGATGAAATAACATATCTAAATGTACCTCTGCTGATATAAAGAAGCCAAAAATATTTAAAAAATTACCTGGAAGCAGCTAGAGGAGTGAGTGACAAGATGAATATTATCATAGATTATTGAGAGGCCAAAATTAGAAGAGGTCGGAGGACTAAATGAATGGATAGATAGTTGAGAGGACAAGTTGTTGGTGAAAAAAATCAGTGAGCAAATCATAACAATAATTTAGAATTTGGTATTTAGATATGTTTAGGGTTTGATATTTAGGGTTATTAGGGTTTAGGGTCAAGGGATGACATGGACAAGAGAAAGAGGTTTGAATTTGTAACATCAAAGAATAGTATAAATGGTGAATGTTTTGTGACAAATTTTAAGGGGACATTGTTTTTAGATGTTTAAATCTAATTGTTTACATCGTACCTTTTACATTTAAATATGCATCTTAAATTTTAGTTCATGGCATCTGCATACTGATAATTTGTTTATGTTTTGTGTAGAAATGGGAGAGAAACCTAGATTATTGATACTTTATGATTTCCAAACTGGCAATGTGCAAGATGTTGTCTTCTCCTAATAGCCCAGAATTTTGCAATTGTAAAACACACAAGGATCCCCTGAAAACCTCAATGCTACAACTTGATCATCCTCACCAGGTTGGCCCATACCAAATGAATTCTGCATTTGAATTCTATTTTATAAATCATCTCATCTCATCTAGCCATGATTTTGCATGCCTCCAGTTGTCCATGCAAACCCGTTCTATTTTTTTGGTATTTAAAAAAAGTTTTTGCATGCCAATCTGGGAGGCACTTGCCAATGTACATGAATATTCCAGGAAAATTAACCTGGCTTATCTCACACAAGTGGTTGGATGCATGAGATTATATTTTGCGTGGGGACACACAACATTCAATTGATATTGGTTATGGTTCCAACCTTCCTTGTTATGTTTCCAATATGCCACACGCCCAGGGACATGCAAATTTCACTCTCCTATGCAGAGTCTAATAATTACTTGATGTCCCATTACTGGAATTCCTGAGATTTGGGATCGAATTGATTGCAGAGGTATTGGGAGTCCCAAAAAATGATAAAGTAGTTGAAGAAAGATTTTTCCTAGAAAAAAAATTGTTGATTTGTTTACCATTTGAGATTGATGCCATTCCTGAAACAAGAGAGAAGTATTGTGAGTATGATTATTGTAGTTAGGATGAGGAGTATGGTGTAATTTCATTTTCCTAAAAAGGTGGGAAGGGAAGAGGAGAGCATCACTCCTGAACAAATACTCAAATTTGAAGTAAGAGAAAGTCCGTTCAGGGTGGTTGGCTCTTCACAGGTTACAGGGCTCGACAGATCTAGGGTGCAAGAAAGTTGAAGAACCAGAGAAAGTGTATTCGAAACAGAGTGAGAGATTGTGTTTTGGTGGCCTACTATGGCTAATCTAACTGAAAAGGAGACACCATTCATCCACGGGGCTGAAACTATGAGAGTTTGAGCTCTTTACTTTGCAATGATCAACGTGATTTCTTGATCAGAAACGATGGACAGAAGGTATGGTTTTTATTTTTATTTTTATATTCCAATTGTGGTTTCATTCATTCTGGTCAAAAATTGCATTCATGAATTGAATTCAGTGTAATCAATAGGTGAGCGTTAAATAACTAGCAGGGAAATATGTAGATTTGTACCTTTCTACCAATTGGTGCCCTCTGTGTAGATATTTCACCCCCGTTTTGACTGAAATCTATAAAAAGTTATTGGAGAAAGGGGACTTTGAGATCGTCTTTATTTCTGCAGATCATGATGAGAAGTCATTTGAGGAATACCACTACACAATGCCATGGCTTTCCCTGCCATTCTCAGATGAAAATACAAGGAAGAAACTTAATCAAGCCTTTCAGGTCGATGGCATTACGTGCTTGGTATTTTTAGACAAGGAGGGAAAAGCTATAACCACTAAAGGTGTAGAGATCATGGAAGAATATGGTGCTAAGGGATATCCATTCACTGTAGAGAGAATTGATGAGCTGAGGGCCAGAGAGGAGGCCCTAAGGGATACACAAACTGTAGAGTCTCTTCTGCTGTCCGATGAACGAGATTTTGTCCTTGGCAATGGAGGAAGAAAGATGAGTTCTTTCCCTTTATGCTTGTGTTTTACTCTGCCTCAAAATCTAGATATGGTTTCTTTTTATGAGAATGTAAGAAAGAAAGCATGTATTGAATTGGGCAATTTAGTTTCCTGTATTTATTGGATTTTGTAAGGGTTTAGCAATAATAGGTGCAGAAATTTTATTCTATGATGGTCTCATTGCCAATTTGGGTTTTGCCAATAGGTTCCAGTAGCGGAGATTGTGGGGAATATAGTGGGTCCATATTTCTCGACCCACTGGTGTGGTCCTTGTGGGTCTATATTTCTCATCCATCCAACCAAGGCATTGTCTAGGTCCGACATGGCGTTACTGAAATGTATGTTATTGTTGGGCTCTCCAGATGATCGCAGAATGAGACTGGGAGGAACTATTGCAGAAAAGATAGTACCAGCCAGCCAGGATCCACCATGGATTTTGGTAATACAGTTACACACAGCACTTAACTTATAAATGAAAAGCTATTTGATTTTTCAATTTCTGCAAGTGTACCCAGACTGACTAACATTAGTTAATTTAAAGCACATATCTGGTTATATTATACCAGTGTTGAACTTGATAGCGTTCCAGATGTCAGGCTCCTTTTCCCTGGAGAGATCTATGCATTTGGCATAACAACCTCCTTCAATATTAGCCACGCCATTTTCACTCCAGCAGTGTTCATCATCTTCGATCAGGAACCTATTATGGTCTGTTGATAGAGTGGACTTGCCAGTACCTGTGAAGAGAAATATTGAAGCGTCAGTAGTGAATGAAATTAGGATGAATATATTATATCCCATAGGCAAAATAAACACATTGCAAATCTCACGATATTTGCAACCCTCATGTTTGATTCACAATACCTGGTAATCCAAAAAACAAGGTGACATCCCCGTCCTTTCTCATATTGCAACCAGAATGCAAGGAAATAAATTGTTTATTTGGCATAAGATAGTGCATCATACGGAACAAACCCTTCTTCATTTCTCCCGCATATTGTGTACCCGGAGGTAGATGTAGGTAGGTAGGGTGGTAGATGCAGGCAGGTAGATGGTAGGTGCATTTAAGGGAGCAGATAAGGTGCCAGTGAGGTAGATGCAGACAAGTAGATGGTAGGTGCATTTAAGGGAGCAGATAAGGTGCCAGTTTAAATGGCCATTGACATAAATACGGCAGAGTTCAAATGGACATTGACAGAAATGCAACAGATAAGATCGGCGAGGCATTTTACTTCAATCGTTGGACAAAAGCGTCCTACGCCTGAAAAAAAAAATTAATTCGAGGAGTTGACTCCCACTTGTTGAAACACCTTACAGCATAATTAGCATGGGGAGAACGAAAATTGGGGAGACATGTATTGGTCACCCACTAGTCCAATTCAAGCATATCCACCTCTAAACAGATGGAATCAGGAGGTCCGAAAGGGTATAATTCTTGTTCAGGGTATGCCAGACATAAATAATAATAAGGGTTATGTGTGTTGTTACCATCAGGGTTTTACGACATGGCACTGGCTCCTGCTTCCTGCAAACAATGGAGGCTCAAAGATCTTGTGCTCGCCAAGGTCAAGGGATTTCTGGCATGGACCGCTAAGGTATGCCAGTCTATTTTTCATCCCCATTTTTTTCCATAATTTGATATATGCGATGCATGTTGTTGTTGTTATTTGCATTTGCCACATCAAATTATATACTTCTTGTGCCCTGTTTTAATACCTGATTGTCGTCCAAGGGTTTGTGTGAATGTTTACAGATTCTCATACATTTCCATTGCGCATATTTCTTTCTCTAATTTCTGCAGTGGGAGTGCATTAGCTTCTATCATCTTTCTTTACCAGTCATATTTCTTTCTACTTTATATGGTGGGAGTACATTCACTTCTATTAGCTTTATTTACATTATAGTTTTGCAGAGTGCGGGTTTTTTGCTTATATGATATACTTATTATAGCTTACTAGGGATTTTAAATTCAGGGTTGAGAAGGTGAGGCTGTGTGAGTCTGGGAAAAAGTCAAGGCCGATTCACTAAGACATCCTCTAACACTCAAGGATGTTGGAAAAACCCTCTAATTAGTGTTTCTGGAGCAATTCTTTTTCCTCATGATGTTTCAGAAGAAGTATTTCTTCCTCATCAGAAGCATCCATAGTAGAAGTAAATAAAAAAATATGGTCCAAACACTGCTATCAAGACTAAACAAACCCCGAGTATTGAAGTGGGCCACACATAGCACAAGTGCCCCCACTAGGAATGACAGCGTACAAATAAATGTGCTCTACTGCCCTTTGAGAAGGCAATGCACAAAAGTATAGTGACATAAATAAAAGTACCATGTTCTTTTAAAAATATAGAACTTAGAAGTCACTGTATCAAAATAAATATTCACTCACTAGTTTTTGAGTGTAATATGCAGCGGAGAAGATTTGAATTTGGGTCTCCTTCACACAAACTTACCAACTCTCCTATAGGAGTCCTTGAAAATCAAAGTGAACTAGAACAGTATTGAGTCTTTCTTCAAAAAACCCAAAAAGAAAAAATTAGACTTCTAACTTATGGGTTTGTTATATGCATGAGGAGAGAGGAAAACTTGGGATGGGTTGTGTTGTATCTACCTACTGAGGAAGGTGAGATTTAGCTTACTCAAGGAGAATGCAAGAGGGAGGGGAGAATTTGTAGCATCTTGAACATAAACATGAAGTCAACAGAGAAGATCCCTAGAATCTGTTGTGAATTCGTTGAAGAGGTGAATCACGCCAAGTAAACTGCTTGAATCAAACTGAAACAAACAGCAAGAGGGATGCAAAGAACATGGAAAGTTGTGGTCACACTGAAAAGTGACAAAACATGTTATGCTGCCAAATAAACCATGGGTTGTGGGACCTTCGGAGAAAACCGATCAGAGATTTAATCAACCTGATACATTATATAGGATTATCATCTTTGATGCTTGATAATCAAATTGAGGTTGAGTTGCCTCATGTATATAGTTGTTAAGAGTGGGAAATAACCCTAGACTAGCTTTGGCATAAATGTTAACTCTCATAGGAGGAAACTCAACTTTAACATCAAAGTCCACTAATGTAAATTAATTGAAACTCAACTTCAACATTAAATTGCACTAATGTAAATTAATGGAAACCAAGATGAAATTTCCACCATAACACAAAGTTACAAACACTTTATAATACGATATAAATGATATTTCCATGGATGCAAATCCAGGATTATTTTCTGTTATCTGATCATTGATTTCCTTCTTTATATGTATATGAATGACTATGGGAAGTATCGGAGTTATACTATTGATATTGATATTGTAGCAATTTGTTTGTTTGATATTGATATTGATATCGATACCTATATTTGATTTTAGTTTTTTGAGATGACAAGACACGAATCCATCAAAGCCCTTGATATTTATAAGAAGGCTGGCCAACAGGTATCTGTTGTTTCTGGTTTATTTTTTTTGAACTTTTTTGTATAATTTTGGTTATTTGTCAAATTGGTCTATTGGCCAATAAACTGGCTGTAAGAGTTATATGTGCTACCTGATTAGTTATAGATATTTGACTGTTAATATTAAGCTACAGTTAAGTTTTTCATTATCAAATAAAAGCATATTGTATGACAGTGGAGTGCAACTGCTTAAACAATTAGTCAAACACATCATGTATCTTTCTAAACAAAAGAATTAATAGATTATTTTTCAGCCTTCATCATTATAATGGGTGTAGGTTTTGCATGGAGGCGGAGAGACTATATGAATTTTATGAAGTTTGCAAAGGCCTAGAACTTGCCCGAAACTTCCAGTTCCCAATATTGGGTCAGATATTTGAACCATTTGAAACATTCTCTGTAAAGTTAGATGGGAACAAATTTATAGTTGTCTAAGCTATTAGTGGATCATATAGAAACTTAGTTTAATGCATGTTCTAAACTACATAGATTCATTTCATTTCAATCTCTGGTGTGGCCACCTGAGTCGTTTCTAGCAACAATGGAAGAATATATTTGAGATGCCCCTCATGTCGTTCCTGTAGCAAGAGAGGTGCTCGTAAGCAATAATGTTCTATTAGATTCCACATTAATATCTCAATTTTCAATTATGTTTTTAGTTATTGAATTCATTTTATATTATTTCAAGTTCGACATTACACATTAGAGTTGCATTGTGAATTGAATCTAGTAGATGTGCAACTTGCTTTAAACATTGGCCTATTGTGATTCTATGTTTTGTCACTTTGTGGTTTCTTGATGGTTTAAACTATTTTCAATTTTGTTTATTTGACTTATATTGTCTCAACAGGTATAATATATCAAAATTTATATGTTTTCCAAATTTTGGATGGATCACTCTTATCTCATTGGTTGTAAATTTTGCTGCCCTCTTCATGCCCACCAACTTTGTATGTTTTATATATTGTAGTTTCTTGGTCTTTTGTTGTTCCATTGGTTCTGGCCAGATGGTTTTCTAACAAGAGTGATGTGCAAGGTTATGAGTGTCTCTGAAGAAAATAAACATTAGCATATATCTGGATTCTGAATTTAATTTGAATATGCAATTATTTGTATTGGAAAAATAATTAAAGTGATCAATTTAATAATTTTTTTATGATCATATTAAACCACGAGTTTTGGCAATTATAAGAATAAAGTGACTGCAAGGCTTTCCCTCTAGTACTTAGCCATTCCGATGGCTTTTTCTTTTTGTATATCTTAGTAGTTCTACTTAGGTTTATGGAGCTAGGGAATTTGATTTAATTTTAAATTATATATTAATGTCCTCTAGTGGCCATAATTTTCCAAAGAGACCATAAAAAGTACAAAGACAAGTGAATATTGAGAGTGCTAAAGCATCTCTCAGAGAACTGTAGAAGAAATAAAAGAATACATATAATGCCAAAAGAGATGTAATCAAATCACAGGAAGCCTAAAAAGAACAAAATGGATGAGGAGGGTTCGAAGGGCATCAAGGATAGAAGCCCTAAACCAATAATGTTGTCAATTGTCATCATTTTTGACATCTAAGGCCAAGAAGAAGTGGGCGATGAGATTCCTTAATCCTGACATTCACCAATTATGTGTGTTGTATTCTACGTTGCCTTTCTAACCTTGTGTTGGAGATTCTGATTTACTCATGCTGCCTCTTGTAATTGGAGGCATTTAGAAGTAGAAGTAATATAAGATAATATAATTTTGTTAATGTCCAATGAATGACTACAAAAGTAGGTCAATGGGACTAAAAGAGTACAGCCAATATGAGTACAAGAGGAAATCAGATTAGAATCAATTGGCTAACAAGATCTGTCTCTCATATTCTTTGTGCTACATATTTGGTCTTTATACTATCTGAAAATTCTCAAGGAGATGTGGGAGTCTCTACACTTATAGTGATTAGGATCATAGATTTCATAATAGATATGGCATTTGAAGATGAAACTAAATTTTGACTTACGTTCCTGGATACAGTCTATAATTTGGATGCTTCCTTAGAAGTTTATTATCGATTTCCATGTGTAGATGATGGGAATAAAGTTATAAGCGTAAATCTAGGCTGAAGGTACTCTCAAGATTTAAGGTGATTGCAATATGTTATATCCTAGAGTACAAACAAGGCCTTCCTTGAAGTGGATGTAGATGCAGAATTAATGATAAGAGTTTTGGAGTTAGGGTTTCTCTTGGCTCAGTCCATGTGGCTTTTGAGTATGCTTTTTATATCTCAAGGAGATATGGGAGTCTCTACACTTGTAGTGATTAGGATCATATATTTCATGATAGATTCGACATTTGAAGATGAAACTGAATTTTTACATGGGTTTCTAGATACAGTTTATAACTTGGATGCTTCCTTAGAAGTTTATTATCTATTTCCATGTGTAGCTGATGGGAATTAAGTTATAATCCCAAAGCTAGGATAAAGCGACTCTCAGGATTTAAGGTAATTGCAATTTATTACATCCTAGAGTACAAAAAAGGCTTTCCTTGAAGTGGATGCAGCTGTGGAAGTAATGATAAGAGTTTTTGGAGTATGCTCAGTCCATGTAGCATTTGAGTATGCTTTTTATATCTCTATTTTGGTACTTCCTTTAATATTTTTGTTAGTGAGCTGGTGATGTTGATGAAGAAATTAGGGGAGAGGCTTCTCAATTATAGCTATTAATTATACCTTGGCAGAAAGCTGCATAAGAATTGGAGGGCCAGGTATGGATGTCTATTACAACTTGAGTTGAAGTTTTCCAAGCATCGAACCCCATGGAGTATCCATGGCATGGGATGTCATGGAAATGGGGAGGGGGCAGACACTGTACTCAACCAAAATGATAGAGTGCAACCATGCAAGATTGTTTTCTTTTCTTGAATATGTTTTGAGAGCATGGTAATGACTCAATGAGTACCCTCTCAATGTGGTTGTGTCCTATTTGTTGGAGGTATGGCCCTCAAATTATTTAATTGTAAAAGAGAGTTGTCACTAGTGTGAAAAACACAAATCTTACCTTTAGTATCTTGAAATTGAAGTTGGAAATATTATCTTTCCAAGGTTGTTAAAACTGGTTATCCTTGAGACAACAATGATTTTGTTGCCAGGATCACGCTGAAAGATGGGCTGAAAGACAATGATGTCCACATAGTTTTTTTTTAATGGAACCCCATAAAAAAGGAAACCACCTACAGCGCCCTGTGGGATTTGAAATCCAATTTTTTAGTTCATTAATATAAATTCCAAAGAGTGTGGGTGAGATTTATCACCCTTGCTTGAATCTTATGTTGGTTTTTTTGTAGTTTGTGTTGCTCATCTTGGTACCAACCCTGTAGATAATCTTGTTGTAGAGAATCATGAATAAATAGATCACAAGTCTGGGGATCTATTTTTATGCCAAACTGCACGACATATTTGTGTAATAACTTTAGGAAAACTGACCCTTATTACAGTTGGAAAGCCTCTCCATTTGGAATGGTTATTTCTAGTCTCATGGGGTGTCCCGAAAAGGTGAATTCTTCCATCTAATCAACAAATCTGCACAAAGTATGAGATGATCATCGGCATACAAAAAATACACTCTTGTACTACCCTTAAATAGTTCAAGACCTAAAATGAATTTGATTAAACTTGGTTGGTATCAGATTCTATAGACAGTTGTAACAACAAAATAACAAAAAAAGGGTGAGGTGAATGTCCATCCTAACTAGCCATAACACTGGAACACAATTTAATCAGTGACAACCAATGGATTCAAGGAGCTAAAATAAATCATAATTGGACCAAATCACATTTTAACCATGAAATTAATTATTTCATAGTGAATCACAGGTGAAATTCTACCATGGATCTCCTTTCTTACAATGGACATAGTGGCTTGAGATCTCAAGGATGAAAAGAACTTAGTGGTCTGGTGCTACAACACTGCCCACAGAAGATTATTTTCCAACCCATAAACTATTTCTCAAATTTGTATATAACTTTCTGTTAGTTTTCTAACCCCAGGTCTGATCTATAATCTCAATCATTTACCCTCAACAATTAAATACATTCACCATTAACTGCTGAATATGATAATTGCAAATACACTAGAATATAACTTATATGTAGCATAAACATAATCAGTAAACAACCAGATTCAATCAATCATTTTAACACAATATGTTTGGGCAATGCCCCTGGAAAAACCCCAAAGGGAAACCTGTCCACGAGAGAGATTTTATTATGCTCAGCCCACTGAAAAGAAATCTGGAAACAACAAATATAAATCTTTACCAACCTAGAAAAATGTGCCAGAATGAGATGTACGACCTCCACAAATAGTATATCCTCCACAGCAATAAATTCTAGCCTCGAAATTCATGCCCAACAGTACCAAATAGTGCATAAGTAGTATGGCCCAGCGACAGTTAGAAACTCATTCAGTATGGCCCTTCTTCCTCTCACACATGTGGCTGTACAAAACAAACTATATGTTGTTGTACAGATAATGACTTCTTTGCCTTTATTTTTTTGCCCAACTGTTGCTTCTATGATTTCTATCCTTTCCCTTTCTTGGGATTAGTGCCTCTTCCACACCTTGCAATTTGTGCCTCGTCCCTTCTAGATGCAGTCTTTTCCTCACTCTTATTTTCTTTAGCTCTCACCTCTCTCATGCACTTGTGTGTGTCTAAACTCTCCTACTTCTCTTTTTATTAATTGTGAGAATGACTCTCTCTTCACTTTCCCAAGTGACTTTGTCTCTTCACCTCCCAAGTGACTCTTCACTTTCCATGGGTGAGATAAATTACACTTTTGTGAAATGAAATCATTTTCACCGACACTTTAACAAAATACTCACATTCACTTTATAACATTAAAGTAAATGTCTAGGAGAGTCACCTAGGTCCTTTCTACATGCCTAGACACCAAGCAATATAGAATACCTTCCTCCCTACAAATTTAAACACTTTCATCGCCTCCAACCAAGTCATCCTTACTGCTGGAAAAAAAAATAAAACACCCTAAAGCTCAGAAGCTCTGCATGCAAATCACTTTGAATTAAATTGCCGTGTAGAGGAGTTTTTCTGTTTTTTTAGAATGCTTTTAAGTTTTCTTGTTGTTCATTCACCATAAAAAGCATTGCATTCTATTCCCATCTAATCCTCCCTGATCTCATAGTTGTTGTTTGACTAAACTTGAGTGACCTGCACTAGCACTATCCTTTAGTTGGAGACTTGGGCTTATGTGCATCAACCTCCCATCCATCATTCTTCTACTGAGGTGGCTTATTGTGTTTTGACATAGCCAAGACAATGCAGGGGACCTATCATTCAGAGGCCTGTTTGGAGGTGTTGAGGCCCGAAAATTTGCAGGCAGCAACAGTAAGGGATTCTCCCTAATCAACGTTCCCAACTAGCCCGTTTACTATTTGGTATAGGGAATCCATCCAGTTTGCGGTCCGGCTACCGTAGGTCAAAGTAACAAACAAAGGGTTCACTGGTTGCGGCCCGGTCCACCAAGTTTTTGTATTTTGACTTAAATTATGAAATGCAAGTTCCTAATTAACAATGTAGGGTGATAAAGATGCAAGGAACAGTCACAATGTGATGCGCAGGTTCTTACCTCTCATCTTAAGGTTCACAAGCACCCAAATCACATACAACACGAAAATAAACTAACTACCTAAACTATCCCTAGGGAGCAGAGTTATCATTCATTGGTGAGTAATAAATTTTGTACGTGCATTATGAAGAGTTACAGATAGCTGATACTTCATTCAAGACACATGAACAATTACAGATATTTAAACGACCAGATAACCAATCGTTTTATGAACACCTAAACTATCCCTAGGGAGCAGAGTTATCATTCATTGGTGAGTAATAAATTTTGTACGTGCATTATGAAGAGTTACAGATAGCTGATACTTCATTCAAGACACATGAACAATTACAGATATTTAAACGACCAGATAACCAATCGTTTTATGAAAAACAATTATTACTCACAGTGGAAAACATCATAAAATATACTAAAGAACATTCAACAAGAACATAGGTTCAAGAAGTCAAACACTCTTGCAGTAAATGAGACACAGCTGAAAACGAAATAGTTCCTCTTCAACATTATTCATTTAGTCGCATTGATACATTCCACATTTCACTCTCTCCAGTACGCAGAAGTTGCAGTTTCTGATTGTAAAACGAAGTAGTTCCTCTTACAAGCAGATGGTTTACCAATTTTTTCAGGGGAAAAAGCCCCTTCTAAGTCCTACTTTTAAATATTTAAACTACAATTACTGAGCCCTTCAGTTTCCCCCAGACACATGATCTTTCCTTTTCTCAAACACTTCACATTCCTATATCTTGTCTGTATGCAATCATGAACCACTTGGTAACTGATCAGTTTTTTTGGGTCCACGCATTTATAGCTTCGGATTTCATCTTTTACTCTCATGGTAATCCTAGTGATCCCCCTAGTTTCAGTTATACTTCTGCCAAACGATATGTCTTTCTCCGCACCACGGTAGATTGACCGGTCTCCTCAAAACTGCCTGTAATCAATCGACAAGCATCATTAAAAAACAACAAAAAATGACCAATTGAAACGACTATTCCACAAGGAAATGGCAAGGTGCACCACCTGCGGTCCTGACAAACCTAGCCTATGACGGTCAACAGGAAACTCATTGGCGGGAAAAATTAAAGTCGGAAATCGAAAGGAAATAACATCAGAGGCCAAAAGGCTTTCCCAGCCGCAACGACTGAAGAGGCACATGTTACGGACAAGCGAAATGCGGGAAAAAGAGGCTTTGATCGGAACTCGGACAGATTTGTACTTCGGAAGCCAAAAGACTTTGAGAGCCGCAACGGTGGAAAAGAGAAGGCCGGAGTCATGCGATGCAAGTCGGAAGTCAGACGGATTTACGTTTCGGAAGACCACTGGCTTTCCCATCCGCAACAACGGAAGAGAAATGGCTTCAGGTCCGCAGCTAAATAGGCAAACACTCATCGGCAGTTGGAACGATTTGAACTTCGGGTGCTAAACTGCTTTAGGTTCTGCAACGGGGACGGAAAAAAGGTTAAAGCTTCCAATCAAAACAAGAAAGACTCCCGATCCAATAAAAAAAAAACTAAGTGTTTCAGTCAGCTTTAAACATTCAACAATGGACAACGACCTGTCATACCTCCGCAATGGCGACCACAGCATCGACAACTGGTTTAATCAATAAGCAAAAACAAACTTAAAAGCTACGACTCGCAATCAAAATCCGAACCTTGGTCAAGAGTTAAGCTTTTGTAGTCATTAAAAATTAAAACACAGACCAAAAACTCAAAGGAATGAACGATCAAAGCAAAATCATGAGGAGGGGTCCCAAATTTAAGAAATTTGGGGAGAAAATTAGTTGCAGCTGCAACAGGAGGCCTTTGAGGCCAACTTTGACTGTGCTCTTGGAACTCCCTTATGGACCTGGCAGTTATGTTTTTAGGTTGACCATGTTAAATTTTTAGGGTTAGGAAAGTTTTTAACATAAGAAATAAACATTAATGCATGAACATAATTATAAAACAAGTTCTAGAATAATACTGCTAAAATCAATTTAAATTTTAAACTACAATAAAAATTAAACATAACTTTCATCTCTTTCAACTTTAACACTCCATTGATTCACCAAATGTCATGTACAATAACAAAATAATAAATAATGTACAGGATATAACATCACTAAATAATCATAACCATTATTTTGAATCAACCTTATACTCAGATAATTTTTGGTTTGATCTTGTCGCCGAAGGGTCAAGTCAACTGGGTAAACAATTAATGTACCTTGAGAAAGAGGGTTAAAGCAAAAGTAAACATACCTTAGATTCTTCAATCAAATTAGCAGCATAGTCATACTCAGTACAGTCATATTTTTGTATCTAGTTATACATTTACAATCTAAAATTTCACTTATTCTCATCTTAATTTGTGTTGTAAGAGGTTGTGTGCTTGTAATCATCCAACAATTCAATGGCCTTGGAGAAGAAGCTATGCTTATGTATAATGATATTCACCATGGTTAAATGCAATAATTCTTGAGGTGGTTGTTCTAGGCATATCCAGTGAAGGATCTAACTTGTGTATCCTTTAAACCCGTATGTACTTCTTGGCAGATTTAAGAAATATTCCCTAAGTTTATCTTTAGTTTGTAGCACTATTTAGTTTTTAGGCATCTTATTTTAGTAACCATTCACGAGTTCTTCTCTTACCATCCCATTGCTGAACAAAATTAGCTCATCAATGAATAAATAAATTTATGTAGTAACACACACATCCTCAATTGGATTCTACAACTATTTCTTAAACACATCCCGTATTCTGTTTCCATATCAATTTTAGATTATTAGGTATGCATCAATGCATTATGTTGTTTTCTAAGACTCTTTTGTGGACCACTTTAATAGATTGCGTAACTGTTTATGATATTTTGTTTCCTGAGGACGGTATATTTTTGTGCTTATTAGTGTGTTTGAAAAATTAAATTGGATTTTAAGCTTGAATGTCTTTGGATCTTATTGTTTTTTATTAGAATTACAAATGATCAAATCTATGTGTTAATATTGCTCCTCTTCTCGATTCTTAAAGGGTGCTAGCTCAATGGAAGAGCGCCTGTTTTGAAAGCAGAAGGTTGGTGGTTCGATTCCTCCATGCCCTAATGATATTGGAATGTATTTATAAAGGTAAAAAATGTAGTAGTGCAAGATGGATGCAATATTAGATGCAACACTAAATGCAAAACAAGATGTAAAAATGGACGTCACAAAAAACACAAAACTGGATGCAAAAGTCGACCTTGTGTCAGACACAAATATGGACACAAAAATGGATGTCACACAACGCAAAATTGGATGCAAAAATAGACTCAACACTAGACACAATTAATGACTCAAAACTAGATGCAATACAAGGTCCAAAACTAAATGCAATAGTAGATGAAAAAGTGGACTCCTAACTAGAGGTAAAATTGGACATTTAATTGAGAAAAAAATATGGTGTATCGATGGACATAAAAATGGGTGTAACACCAGGTGCAAAAATGGAAGGAAAACTTGGCGCAAACAAAAAGTTAAAATGAGACACAATATTGGATGCAAGATGGGATAAAACATTCGATGTAAAACTAGACGTAATATTGAATGCAAGATGGGATGCAACATTGGACACAAAACTAGATGCAATATTAGATACAAACATGGCTGCAAAACTAGGTGCAACACTGGGTGCAACATTGGGCTCAAACATAGATGCAAAAAAAGACATCAACCAGGATGCAACACTAGATGCAAACCTAGATGCAAAATACGACGTAAAACGAGATGAAACATTAGACACAAACATGGATATAAAAAAAGACGTAAAACAAGATACAAAATTAGATGCAAATGTGGATGCAACATTATAAGTAAAATTGGATGCAAAACTAGATGCAACATTGGGCCGAAAATTGGATGCAATCCTAGATGCAACATTAGATGCAGAATTGGACACATAATTTTATGCAAAACATGGTGCAAATTGGGTGCAAGACTCGATGAAAAACTAGGAGCAACATAGGATGCAAAATTGGATGCAAAACTGAGCATGAAACTGGGTGCAAACAGGGATGTAACAAAGGAAGAAAAAAAAGGACACAATAGAAGTTCCAAAATTGGGCGGAAATAAAGGCATAACAAAAGATGCAAAAAACTGGGCGCAAAAATGAACGCAAAAATGGATGTTAAAAAGGACGGAAAAAAAGATGCAATAGACGGCGATTTAGGGAAATGTACAATAGCACCAAGTTTAGTGCCAGATTGTTCATCACAATTGGGAAAAAATTACACTAAAATCCGGCGCTAAATTCGATGCTAAATCTAGTTTTTGTTGTAGTGTCACTTCATGTGAACAGAGTTAATCAACTCTGTCCATGGACAGAGTATTAATTCATGAACTTTGTCCATGGATAGATTTAATACAAATATCTTTCGTATTATACCTATGAACTTAGATTAAAATTTAAAAAAATGCACAATATCTTAATATAATAGTAAGTATAAATTGTAACTAATAAGCATTATACAAGTTATATGTTTCTTTTATGATTTAGATTAACAATACATAAGATCAAATAGATCGGTAATCAAAAAATCTGATGTTTTATGTGTAATAATGTTTTTTTTATGATTTATATTAAACCTACTAAAATACGTTTTTCTAAGAAAAGTTATCAAGGAAAGAGTTGATGAAATCTGCATGAAATATGTTTTGCTAAGTATAATTCATTGTCTTGTCTATTTGGACAGATTTGATTTACTCTGTCCACATGTGGACAGAGTTGATTAACTCTCTCAACTTGGAGATAGTTCTTCAACTCTATCCATCTGAACAGAGATCATGAACTATCCATTTGAGTGTTGATCAACTCTATCCAAATGGATAGAGTTCATCAACTCTGTCCATTTTATTTAAATTATTAAATATAATTTAAGTTAAAAATATTTCATTCTAATTAAAATAGATTATATCAAATTCTAAAAACATAGAATTTATAATTAAAATTAACAAAAATTTATCGATGGTCATGAATAAAAAAATCCTTTAGATTACAATTTAAAAAGAAATCAATTCGACTCATAGCATTGGTTGATAAAAAACAAATGGAATCCTACCTCGAGATTTTTTGTTGATCAACTCTGTCCAAATGGACAGAGTTCATCAATTATGTCCAAATGGACAGAGTTCATCAATTATGTCCAAATGGACAGAATTGATAAACTCTATCCACATTTGGACAGAGTTCATCAGCCCTGTCAATTTGGATAGAGTTCAACTCTGTCCACCTATCTCCCCATTTTTAACCAGGTTTAAAGCATCTATTCATAATTTGGCAGATTACCATATAAATTACATTTTTAAAACTTTAATAAAGAGGACAACAACATTAAGGGCATGGATTTTTAAAATGGTTTAATCAAATTTTTATTAAATTCTTCTGAACTCTGTCCAAATAGACAGAGTTGATTAAATCTATCCAAATGTGGACATATTTCATCAACTTTGTCCAAATATGGATAGAGTTCATCAACTCTGTAAACATGGATAGAGTTCATGGACGACTACCTTCGACATATAGATATTAACTAAAATTAAAATTATAAGAATTATACAATACCAATTAACATATGCAAACTTTAACTCTACAATACTACAATGAAAAATGAACGCCATTGACTACAATAAGAGATAAATCACATATTCAACGTTTTGGATTATAAAATAAATTTCATAAAAAATTACCTGACAAGGGGCAGCACAACAAAACCAGACCACAAACAAACCCTCCAAGAAAAGACCACAAACACCACCATAAAGTAACCTCCACGAACAGACCTCCATGCCGAACAAACCATCATGAAGCGACCAACAAAAACATACCTCAATGCTGAAAGGAAACTAGACAGTGTCCGGCCTCCATGTTGAACAGACCATCACGGCCTCCACACCGAACAGACCATCACGAAGCAACCTCCACAAACAGACCTCCATGCTGAGAGGAAACTAGACAAGTGGCGGGGTGCCAGGATGGTGTATGTACATGTCAGGAGAAATGGTGATGTGGACGGGGATGACGAGCAACAACAAACAAATCAGATGGCAGGAGAAACATGACAGGATGAAGACAAATGAATGCAGGCGAAAACAATGAAAATGGGGCTGGAGCTGACCTTTTATGCAAAATAATTATTCAGCCGAACAATTATGTGGTCGAATACTTGTTCGGACGAACAAGTATTCAGCCGAAAAATTATTTGGCCGGATAATTTTTCGACCGAATAAGTGTTGAAACGACTGTAAAAATTACCAGCCGGCTATGCATTTTGTCAAACTAAATGGTTCACCATTAAGGTTATTCGGCCGAATAACGAATTCGTTATTCGTCCTAATAAAGGATTCATTATTCGACTGAATAAATTCATTATTCGGTTGAATAAATATAGTTATTTGACTGAATAACGTCCGCTATGTTGTTTGGACACCCGATTCTCATGGAAGTGTTACCCAACTTCGCTTTTTCACCCAAGTATATATTTGAATTGTAATCTCACTAATTGATACTATGCATATGTTTTTATCATATTTCCTATTTTATGTTAAGATTTAATGTAAATTGATGTTAATCAATAGAGACGTCATGGATATATGGTCTGAGTATACTTTAATGAATATCTATTTCGGATTCCATACCTGAATCAAAGTTTCAATTAAGAATGGTTGAAATGTTAGCATTTCTAGGAAATCTAAATGAAACACTATTATGGATCTGGTTAAATGTTATAATTTATGCATGCATATGTTATATTAAAGTATTTTAAACGTATTCATTTAACTAACCATTTCCATAGAATTCGATGTCTTCTTACACAGTTTGTCTCTGTCCTCTAAAATATATCAACTTAAAACATATTCCAAATTAAAACCCTATTATCATAGTTCCTATGGGTACGACCGGTCCTTAAATTATATGTTTAACAACTTCATTACAAAAATAGAATTCCAATATATAAACAGTAAAAAAATTATTTCATATTATTGCTTATAATTTTCTAGGATAAACATAGTAGAGCAGAGATGATTTTTATAAGATAGTATTTCTATTTAGAAATCAAGAGGCTAGCGATGGAAGGGGAATTGATATGTTAATGCAAGAGATGGCACATTGATTGAATTTTGTCCTTGTGGTTCAGCAAATAGGCTCGGGGGTTCTGTAGCAAGTAATACTTGGATGCTCTCGAAGTTGGTTAGGAGGAATGGCAGCTTCAGTTATTATTTCCCGACAAGGTGTCAGGTTCCTGATTTCTATTCTTATCTATTTAAAGTATTCTTAAAGTACAATTCAAGTATAGATTTGAATCATAATCTTAGTAACTAATACTATACATATGTTCCTATAGTATTTCCTATTTTATGTTATGATTTAATGTAAACAAATGTTAATTAGTAGAGAATTCATGTGTATATGGTCTTAGTATACTTTAATGAATATTTGTATGGGAGTCCATACCCGAATAAGAGTTATGAGTAAGAATGTTGTAATTCTAGTGTATCTAGGAAATATAAACGAAAAATTATTATGGATTTGCTTAAATGTTATAATTTATTCTTGTAGATGTTCTATTAAAGTATTTTAAATGTATTTGTTTAACTAACCATTTCCCTAGAAGTTGATGTCTTCTTAGATAGGCCATCTCTGTCCTCTAAACTATATCAACTTAAAACTTATTCCAAATTAAAACCATGTTACCAGAGTTCCTATGGATATGTCTAGTTACTTAAATTATATTGTTAATAATTTCATTACAGAAAGAAAATTCCAATATATAAACATTAAAAAAAAGAGTACAGCATGTCTCTTATAATTTTCTACGATAAACAAAGTAGAGCCGAGAGGACTTTTCTTCCCAAAATCAAATCCATAAGTCACATAAACTACTCTAAGTAATATAGAGTAAAACCAAAATCTATCTCATCTAGCCCACAATCATAGAAAACACAGATTATGATTGGCAACGATAGAAATAGTAAATTATTATACAAAAAAAATCATAATATACAACATAGATCTATTTGATAAATGCACATTCAGATATACAATCAGATTTAGAAAGAACTAAAGAATAATTTTTAATATAATCATTAATTATAAACACACAGTCTCTAATTGTGTGACACATGGTTCTGTCCAAAAGAGCTTCCAACACAACTGAATCACCAAAGATAACAATCATTCGTATTCTTGGACATGCGACCAGAGTTTGTGGACCCAAAATAATCATTCCATCAACGAAGCTCAAGTCTGAAAAACAATGTGTGGTTGTAAGCTAATTAACTATGGCATCCATTGCTAACGCTTAAACATATTCTACATCAGAGTGGATGGTTTAAATGATCTTTTAAATAGAGAGGATCCGAAGCCATTTATACAAACATACATACCCACGAGGGCTTAAAAAAAAAAATATCAAACTTAAATTCACAGTAGCGGTGAGAAACCTACTTCCCGTGGTATTCCAAACCTAGTGGAGAACCATTATAACCTTTTTTGTAATAAAAACCTTACCATTGGCTGCAGACGAATCTAGCGATGCACATGATATTAATTTGTCACAATGGTCTAGGAACTGAAAACACAGTCTCACAAAGAAGACAGACAAATATGCATAAAAATGGAAAAATGGTGCTACAATGGAAGTAGCAGCTCTGTATAATTAAATGAAAGAATGATAATAAAATACAATGATCATGCTCCAAGCATGAATGACAAAGCAATTCAAATTCCCAAGGAGGTCATTTGAATTGAATGAGTGACTCTAGGTTAACTGAACTTAAGCCACAGTCAACACTCAAGTTAACCACTAATCAAAACCCTAATTTACTCAACTGAGCCCTAACTGAAGTCGAACTGCAATAAATGACTGAGTCTAACTGTCAGTGGCTTAGACACATGTCACTGCAAGCCAACCAATAAGTGGTAGCACATCAATGACTCGAATGAACCTCGATGAGGTTAACTGAAGTGTAACTGACCGTAAGAAGTGGTTGGAGGCGCCCTTGTTGACTCCAATTCATTAAATAATAATTAAATAATTAATTGAATGAAGGAAGCTTCCTTCACTGCTTTGTTTAACTAATTGTAATTATCAGTTAGCAATATGGGGCATTAATGACACTGAGATCACCCCCATAGTGCTCCAGTTAGCCTCCTGAATGTAGGAGAAGGCTAAGTTAGGCTCCTTGATTGAAGGTAGGCATGGGTGTGCTCATGCTGATGTCAAGTAAGTCAATAAAACTTAGGATAGTGGTTTAACTAGGCCAAATTGACCAAAATGAGTGTGTATTGTGGTAAATGTCTCCAACATGTTGATCTAATTGTAACTTCAGAATGTAATCATCTGTATATCTTATGTATTGTACCCTGATGTTTATTTTGGGATGTGTTTGTAATGTAATTGAGTCATGTCATACCCCAATGTTTATTCCGGTAAGTTTCTATAATGTAATAAGTCATGTCAAGTCATTGTGGGTAACCCTCCTATTGATCAAGGGTTAAAGTCCTCCCAGTTGTGGGGCCATAGGGTTATTAGACTATCCTAGAGAAGTCAACCCTAGGTGAGTCATTGTAAGTCGGCGCAACATTCCCCACCATTGTGTTAAGGATAAACCACCTTGTTTGTCGAAGGAGGAAAATTCCCCACAAGTTGTGGGGCAGTAGGGTTATTAGACACTCCCAGAGATATCAGCTCTAGTAAGTAAATGTTAAGTGAGGCCGACTTATTGGAGTGGGTTTCAAGTGAACAAAAGAATATAAATAGAGAGTGATCCTCTATATTTATCATACACACACTCACTCATTGGGGTGAATGAGAGAGAGAGAGATAGAAGCTATGGAGATCATCTTTATGTTTTCAGGTTTTACTTTTGGTGCTGATTCTATCTCTAAGGAATTTGCGGGGTTTTCACCATTTATGGTTTCCCCAAGGATAAACACTGTGTTCATTGTCTCTTCTATTTGATTGTTGTTCTTGTTATTCTCTCAATTAAAGATCCTAATATAATGCCAGCTTAATGATAAAAATCTAACATGGTATCAGAGCTAACTTGAGAAGAAGACATTATGCAGCTACAGAAGCTAGGGCTTCTTACTTTTTGGGTCTCTCTCCAAAATCCATCAGGAAACGTATTCTAGGCTGACTCTCCATTGAAGGGCGCATCTTTCTATCGAAGCGGAATTCGATTCCGAGCATTTTCAGTTTTGGTATGGAAAATTAGGGCTTTCTACAGAAGAGGAATTTTTAAGTGAGACTAGCATAGGATTTTTCTCCTCATCAAAATCGAATTTTAAAGACCTGGATCAAGATTTTTGGTTGGGTCAAACTCCGGGAAAGTCAAACCCTAGTTTTACGCCGAGCTAGAAAAACCCTAAATAATAAAATTGCTAAGTTTTGGTACATTCTCTATATCCTGATATTGGTCAAGGATCAAGAGATACAAATTTCAAAGGATGAATATAAAATACCTATTTACATTGTGTCCAAAATTCAGCCTCAGATTCGCTATATTATGGGAGACATGATCCCTCCAAGTTAGGGTTCCATCCTCTTCCAAAATTCATCCCTAAACGAGACACTTGGGGAGAGCTGCTATATCTTGGGCTACAATGGTCCAAATGAAATTTATGAAGATGTTATAGAAAGGGAAAAGAATTTAATATCCATGGTCCCAGTTTCAGAATCGAAAGGTGAACCAGTGACACGTGGAAGTCCGTACAACTTCGATGTTTGGAACAGTCCTGTAACAGGTCACCTTGAGAAAATGATCAAAGTCCCAATTGGTGAAACCAATTCTAATGAAACATATGGGGTTGGAATAGGAACATGTGAGGCTACCTCAATATGAAGTTTTAGACATATAGTATCCGTAATTTTGGATATACCATAGAAACAATAACATGCATTTCTGAAGAAGAAATTGGAAAACTAGGGATTCCTGTTTCGGGAGCTTCCCTCCACTGTTTTCAGAAAAGGAGTACATTGGACAGCTCAACTTGAAGAGATATATCTTTATATATAATCAGATATGAAATATTCCAAGTTTTAAAAATTAGGGTTTCTCTGACAAACCCTAGATCAGCCAGCGCTGGAACTAGGACGGACACCTCAAACCGATAAGATCTAATCTTTTGTTATTTACATTTGAGGTTCCCATTTCAAAGTGATCTATCACATTATATTGATGATAAGCTTAGTGAAGTTGACAACCTCCAAGCATGTAATTATTTAATCTCTTTGAAGAAAATGAATTGGACACCTACATGAGTAGAGGGGTTCCAGTTCCAAAGGGAGATGCGGCTAAAATCCTTACACTAGAAGAACTTGGTCAAGGCCAAGACTATCATTGTTGATTCAAGCATGGATCACATTGTACTACAAGTGTCTTCCCTAAAGACACCAAAGATGTTTGATTTTTTGACCAAGCTATTTTAAGGGAAAACATAAATCAGAATATGACCTTAAGAAACTAGTTGAAGAATGTGAAGATCCAGAATGTAGAGACCATACAGTCATCTCTCAAATCAAAGAACAACTTGTAGTAGTAGAAGAAGAAGTGGAAAATGCAGAAGTGGTGATAGCCACCTTGAATGGCCTCCTAGGATCATGGGATTCATTCATGCAAGGAGTGTGTGCTAGAAGGAAGTGATTACTTTAAGCAGACTCTGGGAAGAGAACACATAATAAGAGAATAGAAGATGGGAGAAACTGAAGATCAAGCTCTCACCATCCAAAAAATATCCCTCAACCAATGAGGAATATGAAGAACTCAACTCTTGAAGAACCTCTTATCCACCTTAGCATTCGGATAAGAAACGAAGCTATTATGAATAAAGAAGACGATGAAGCTGAAGGCTGAAGAAGGAGTCTACCCACGAAAAAATAAAAATAAAAATAAAGATAAGTATTCAATTGTCATTTCATGATATTGTTTTTGTTATGCATTTATTTATATTCAGTTAATGTATTATGCATGATAGAATGTTTGCATTAATGAAAGTATACTACTAATATGCATGTGATGGGTAAGTAGCTCATGGTGCTATACAACTCTCAATTGCTACTTATCTAGAATGAAACCTCTTTGCTGACATATTGGATTAGTGCACAATCTCAATGTTGTCCTGGTAGAGATGGAAGGAATCTAGAAAAGTTTCTGTGAGATATGGATGAATGTTGTATTGGCTAAAGTAGTTGCATGATCATATATTTATGCATAAGAATTTTCTAGTATGAATATTCCTTATGAAATGTTTCTAACGATACAAATGCATTTGACCTGTAGGAAAGATTGCATACATAATTGGATATAAGAAAAGAATGATGAAACTTGTTCCAAAGAAAAAGTGACGACATTTCAAAATGAAAAATAATATAACGAATGCAGTGACATCATTGATGTAGAACCTTCCAAGATCAAAGGGAAGATTAGTTCAAGAAGAATGATGTCTAGGATGCAGTATTGATATGTGAAGGAAAGTTCGTAGTTCCATCATGCAGTAGATGGAAACATCGTGGAATACAAGGAAAGATTCATAGCACAAGGCTTTTCATAAAAATAAGGCATAGACTACAAAGAGACATTTGCAGCCACTGGAAGTGAAGACACATGACAACAAGAATCATGTGTGCAAATGAAAGAAGGCCTTGTATGAACTCAAAAGACACCCATGGGATAACACATACATGAGGAGCTTGATGAAGATCTAAGCCTTTGCTACAAGGTTGATAAATGATGACAAGCTTACAGATGGGTGCAAGAAGAACTTTTGAAAAGGTTCAAGATAGAGTATCTTGGTATCCAGTGATCCTAGATGGATACATAGAAGATTAGTAGCATAGGAAGCTACTTTTCACTCCGGTACAGAATGTTTCAGTGCATAGATTATGAAAGACAGAGGGAGTGACTACAGAAGATCCTGAGGTTTGACATGGTAGGACAGAATGGATAGATTACTGATGACTCTAGGTTTTACTGAGAGTAAAGTGGATTCCAACCTTTGCTTCAAGGTTGAAGGCGAAAGACCAGTGATGCTCTTGTTATGTGTCGATGCACTACGTTCTAGGCATGGAGGTGTGGACAAGGGAAGTATACAGTAGAGATCCTAAAGAGGTTTAGGATGATAGACTGCATGACCACACCTATCGCATCGAACCTGAAGCTATTGAGTGTTGCTTCATCAGATTCAGTTGATGGCAGGATGTATCGTCAGATGATTTGTTCCTTGATGTACTTGACGGATATGAGACTAGATACTTGCTTTGTTGTGAACACATTGAGACATGTTCACTTGATGGTTGCAAGTATGATACAAATGAAAAGATTAACCTGCAAGGTTATATGGATTCAGATTGGGCAGTGCCATTGATAGGAAGAGCACTTTGGGGTGCTTCTTCAGTATGAGATCATGTGTGATCTCTTGTTTGATAGGATGGAGTCCTGCATGGCGATGAGTACAGCCGAGGCAAAAGATGTTTCCACTTGCTATTTGGGAGGTAGTATGTTTCCTTTGAGAACTACTATTTGATTTGCTTGATCTGAATTGCATTGTTGGTATGATGCAGAGAGGAGTAGTGAAGCTCTAGTTTGTGATACAGATCAAGATCTCTTGAAAAAGGGAGTTCTAGTATAGCTAGTGAGATAGGTTGTCTGAGCATAAATCCTGGTGAAGCTCATAGGTTGCTCAGACGTAAACGGTCCTGTAGGTTGTCCTCGGATGTAATTGGTCCTGGAAAAGCTCGCAGGTTATCCTTGGATGTAATTATCCCTGATGTGATTCTATGCTAGAAATGGCCAGAGTAAAGTTTGAGTACTTCAGGGAGAATCTTGGTGTTATCCAGATCGAGGTTCCCTCCAAAGGGAAGTGATGGTTTCATGTGCCTTTCTGACATGGTGAGAGAATTGGTTCCTTCCATGGTAAGATGTAAGTTTTTTGCCCTTCTGACATGTGAGAGGATTGGTTCCTTCCATGGTCAAATGTAAGTGTTGTGCCCTTTCGACATTGTGACAGGATTAGTTCCTTTCATGGTCGGATGTAAGAGCTGTGACATGGTGAGAGGATTGGTTCCTTCCATTGTCATATGTATGTATGGATTCCACACCCAGCATGAAAAAGGGCTGGATATGTGAAGACACATTTAGTATGAAAAAGGACTAGCTCTGTGTGGATCCCACATTCAACATGAAAAGGGGCTGGCTCTGTGAAGACACATCTAGTATGAAAAAGGACTAGCTCTGTGTGGATGCCACACCCAACATGAAAAAGGGTTGGCTCTGTGAAGACACATCTAGTATGAAAAAGGACTACCTCTTTGTGGATCCCACATCCAGTATGAAAAAGGTCTGGCTCTATGATGGCTCATCTAGTATGAAAAAGGACTAGCTCTGTGTGGATGCAACACCCACTATGAAAAAGGACTGGCTCTGTGAGGACTCATCTAGTATGAAAAAGAACTAGCTCTGGGTGGATCCCACACCCAGTATGAAAAAGGACTGGCTCTGTGAAGACTCATCTAGTATGAAAAAGGACTAGCTCTGAGTGGATGCCACATCTAGTATGAAAAAGAACTAGCTTTGTGTGATGATACATCCAGTATGAAAAAGCAACCGATCTATAGGTGTACATCCAGCAAGAAAAAGGGTTGGCCCTATAGATATTCCTATGACATGAAGAATCAAGAGATAGCACCCGTGATGATGACCTAGTGATGATGATCCAGATCTAGTGATGATGATCCAGATCAAGTGATGATCCAGATCTAGTGATGATGTCCAGTGGTGATCCAGATCGAGTGATGATCCTGATCGAGTGATGATGTCTAGTGGTGATCCAGATCGAGTGATGATCTAGATCTGATGATGAAGATGACTTGAAAATGAAGATGACGTGAAGATAAAGATGACTTGAAGATGAAGATGACTTGAAGATGAAGATGACTTGATGATGATCTAGATGATACAGAGAAGAAGACTTGTGCTGATATATTGTGTCAAGAGAATACCTTCCTAGTTAAGAGGGAGTGTTGATGTAATTGTAACTTCAGAATGTATTCATCTGTATATCTTATGTATTGCACCCCGATGTTTATTCCGGGGTGTGTCTGTAATGTAATTGAGTCATGTCATAGCCCGATGTTTATTCCGGGAAGTTTATATAATGTAATAAGTCATGTTAATTCATTGTGGGTAACCCTCCTATTGGTCAAGGGTTAAAGTCCGCACAGTTGTGGGGCCCTAGGGTTATTAGACTATCCTAGAGAAGTCGACCCTAGGTGAGTCATTGTAAGTCAGGGCAACAGTCCCCACCATTTTGTTAAGGATAAACCTCCTTTTTGGTCGGAGGAGGCAAAGTCCCCACAACTTGTGGGGAAGTAGGGTTATTAGACACTCCTAGAGATGTCGGCTCTAGTAAGTAATTGTTGAGTGAGGCCAACATGTTGGAGTGGGTTTCAAGTGAACGAAAGAATATAAATAGAGAGTGAGCCTCTCTATTTATCATACACACACTCACTTATTGGGGCGCATGAGTGAGAGAGGAGAAGCTCTCTCAGTGTGAGAGAGAGAGAGACAGAAGCTGTGGAGATCATCTTTATGTTTTCAGCTTTTATTTTTGGTGGTGATTCTATCTCAGAGGAATTTGCGGGGTTTTAACCATTTATGGTTTCCCCTGGGATAAACACTATGTTCATTGTCTCTAGTGTTTGATTCTTGTGCTTGTTATTCTCTCAGTTAAAGATCCTAATATAATTCTAGTTTAATGATAAAAATCTAACAAAAAACCCCCCCTTAAGCTATACTCAGGAGGAGTAGAAAACATAAAGTGCATAAGAATGATAGGGCCCCAGCAACAAAGGCCATAGGTCACCCTGTACAATAAAGTAACTGCTTAATATAAACAAGGAAACGGGGAAAACCTCATGGGAAAAATACCACCCCTCAAACTAAGCAGTAAATCAAGAATTGGTCCTTATATGCAAAACCATCCTGAGAATGTGCATGTGAACCTCTTAGTCAAAACTAAATGAATATGTCAAGAGGAATCTTCCACTTTATAAGAAGAACAATGTACTCAACTAAATCAGAAATATAAATAGCTGCACGGTGAAAACTGGACCCATGTAGAGCAGTTGAAATCATCTGAAGAGAGAGCAAAGGTTCTTGAGGATTTGAACCATGTGTGGAACACTCAAGAAACTGATATGTTGTAGACTTGAACAGAAAACCATGAGTGGTAAAATCATCCCCAAATCTTAGGAGCAAGTGTCCAAGCGGATGCATAATGTCTTCCTCTTTACTAGTTGTGTGAGGAGATGAGCATGTGACCAAAGGTAGAGAAGCCCTAGGACTATGGAGAGTGAATGCTTGATATCCATAATCTGATATAGATTAAGAAATAGCTAATGATTCACAAAATAAAATATCAGCAACCTCATAAGAGGAAACTAACACCAAATCCCCAGCAGCAAATTTGAAGAAGAATTGCGGTACTTGATTTTTCACACGGAAATTGGTGAGAGCAGCTTCAAGCAGTACTGAGAGATCTTGGATTTTAAAATTTGAAACAAATAATATAAAATAAGAAAAATCCAATCCAAATAGGTTCACAATAGATCCAAAACTGTGAAATGAAATGAAATCCCCAGCAGCAGTTTCGAAGGAGACTTGTGGTACTTATTTCTTCGCACCGTTGATGGGAACAACTACAAGTAGTACTGAAGGTTTATGAACCTGAAATTTTGAACCAAGAAATATCAGATCAGATTCAAATAATATCATATCAGATCCAATAAGGTTCATATCATATCCAAGAGTATGGTCAACCGAGATGGTGGATGCCTAGCTTTCTTCTTCTTCAAAATTCTGAATTTTGGTGCATGCAATCATGTAGGATTTTGCTACAAGATCTAGATCATGGGGAGTGAATGTGTCACTGTTATAATCTGATATTTCTTCCAAAATATCCAAGTTTTCACATATTTGCACACCAGTAGCAACATTATAGGGAGAAAAGTCAAATTTCTCTTCACTTTCGGAAGCAATTACTGGCAAATTTTGCACAGAATTTAAAGGAAAATCACTGGTGAATGTTTGCATGGAAGTGTAGCAGTGTTTTTATTCAATATCATAGATTTAAATGTATTCTTTTGTTTCAGCCATATTAGGATATGAGCTATCATGTATCTCACAAACTTCCGGAGCATGAGGAGAAGGAGTCAATGCAAGGAGTCTTTCTTCAATTCGAATTGACTGTGTAGAAGATTCTGCTTCATCTTCATCTTGAACAACTTCATCAAAGAGAGTAGAGGCTGAGAATTTTGAGTAAATAACTCTTGTGGTGCTGGATGTGATCTCCAAAGTGCTATTATGATCCTCATTGTGCTTACCAAAGGTTCTCTCCAATTTTCTCCTGAGATCCTTTGGGTATTCTGCAGAACCAATAAGGTAGTGCAAGCTAGGAGAAAGGGCCAGACATATTGCTCCAAAATATCTATCACTGTCATTTAGCCAGTCATTCTCATTCTCATTAGACTCTTTTCCAAGTCCAATAGAGACCTCATAGAGACCTCTTCTCTTTATAGATGCAATCATCTTCAACTTCCATTCTGAATAGCTTGTGAATGGGGTGAGAAGAGGGATTGATGAGTCCATTTGAAGTCGTACCTGTTAAAACTTGAAAATCACAACAAAAGGGGAAACATAAGCTTGAGAAACCTGCACATTTTAGGATTTCATCACACCCAACATAGTTGATCAAGCAAGCTTGACCAACAATTTCCTTACTTGGAGTATTAAGTGGTAATCCTTGGCTTCTGGTGCAGTGCTGGAATTTTTGAGCTTTGCTCAATTGTTCATGCAAGATTTGTCAAAAACCTTTTTTTTATATATCTAAGCTTTGTCCTGCCGTGAGCTATGATACCATGTTAATTTGTCACAGTGTTCTAAGAACTGGAAACACAGTCTCATAAAGAATACAGACAAATATGCATAAAATTGGAAAAATGGTGCTGCAATGGAAGTAGTAGGTCTATATAATCAAATGAAAGAATGATAATACAATACAATGATCATGCTACAAGCATGAATGACAAAGCAATTCGAATTCCAAAGGAGGTCATTCGAATTGAATGAGTGATTCTAACTTAACTAAATGTAAGCCATAGTCAACACTCATGTTAACCACTGATCAAAACCCTAATTGACTCAACTGAGCCCTAATTGAAGTCGGAGTGCAATAAATGATTGATTCTAACTGAAAGTAGCTCAGACACATGTCACTGAAATCCAACCAATAAGTTTTAGTGCATCAATGACTCCAATGAACCTTGATGAGGTTAACTGAAGTGTAACTGACCATCAGAAGTGGTTGGAGGCGCCCCTGTTGACTCCAGTTCATTAAATGATCATTAAATAATCAATTTAATGAAGGAAGGCGCCTTCACTAATCTGTTTAACTGATTCTAACCATCATTTAGCAATATGGGGTAGTAATGACACTCAGATCACCCCCGGAGTGCTCTAGTTATCCTCCCCAAATGTAGGAGAAGGATAACTTAGCCTCCTTGACTGAAGGTATGCGTGGGTGTGCTCATGCTGATGTCAATTAAGTCAATACAACTTAGGATAGTGGTTTAACTAGGCCAAATTGACCAAAATGAGTGTGTATGGTGGTAAATGTCTCCAACACAGGAAGCAAAACCACACTAGGGAAAATACATGCACATCATCAAAACAACCAAACTGTAAACAAAAAAGGAATTCGTGACATAGTAAAAATGTTCTTACCTGACTAGAGATGAAGAGGTGGTAAACTCAATTCATTGGGAGCTTCCATAACTACGCAAACTCCACGTGCACATCTAAACTAAGAAGTTAGAGTTTCTTTATGAATTGAATTGCATAGACTTTAAAACCTTAAGTATTAAAATCTTACCAAATATGATTGTAGAGAGGGCCAGGGGTCGGCTCCTCTTGGGCACCCTTATTCCTCCTCTCATTGGAAACGAAGGTAAAAATGCTAGGTTATATTTGCACATTCCTTTCATAAAAAAATAAATGTTGAAATAAGGGAGATAATCTAAGAAATTGAATTATCTGGGTAAAGGATTGGAAATCCCAACAAGGGATCTGTCCTCTTCTTCAACACAATGAACAAGCAAGGAATAGGCCATAATGGTGACCTTTAACACTGATAAAAACCTCAAGTATACCTCAGAAACAAGCATTAAAACTATATTAAACCAACTGTGTAGTGGTTTGAAAATAATTAGCAATGCAGCCATGAAAGGTAAAGCTCTTTACATCAACCAGTTGCAGACCAATGATAAATGCGAAATGAAACCTTCAAACATGTAAAAACTGTAATAAACTGTTGCCAAAACCGTTGCTTGAGATCCTAACAGATGGAGGGCCAAGATCCCTCTCAGACACGCTTTATAGATTAGAGGAAATTTCAACTCAAAATGGGCCTCCTAAGGAAAATAATAAAATAATAGTTAAAATAATTAAATAATACTTATTAATTTTGGAGGAAGAAAAGAGAAAACTACTTTTTTTGTTTGTATTTTCGACATAGCTCCTCGTGTTTTTACTCAAATTTTGATGGGGAGAGATCATTGGATGCAGAATTAAATTCTGCATCCAAGGAGTACCCACTCAACATATGTTTAATGGACCTTGCTACCCCAAGAACAAGAAACACTTGAAAAACGTGAAGATGATTTCTCTCCCGATCGAAATTTGAGTAAAAACACAGGGATGTATGTCAAAAATATGAACAAAAAAGTAGTTTTTTTATGATACTGATCCCCAAATTTATATTAAAAAGGTGTTTAAGACCTATATGGTATTTCAAATTTAAAGCAATTTCATTGGCTAACACATGATGACATGGAATTTGAATGAGGGTTAAAAATCCCATTTTGAGTTGAAATTTCCTCTAATGACTTGCCATTGAATGCCTAGTTGCACTCTCAACTCGCAGTAAGGGAAAAGTTAATGTCCCATGGGAAAAATAAAATGTGTGTGTGGAAATTAGATTATATCTATTGGTAAGGTTATGGTTCAAACCCTATTATAACATTAATAATGCATTCGTTCCAAGTTCAAAGTGGGATCACGACTATGGTGTTGTTGCCACTGCAACAATTCCCAAAAAAAAATGTTGAAGATATTTTTTGGCCCCCTTTGAATATCTTACTTTGCCTTTGTTTTTTATTTTCAGTTTTATTTTTTTTTCTATCATAAAGCTTCCAAAAGTTTCATTTTTCACCAAGGAGGAAAGTGAATTTTTGACCCATAGCAACATACGATTTCTTGGTTTCGAGCCACTATGGTGGGATCTTCTTGGTTTTCAAGCTGCTACGGCAATTTTTTTTCAAATTTCGAGCTGCTATGGAGGACATACTTTTTGCTTCACCACAACCTTAGCGAAAGGATTTTCATGATCGGGCCGCTATAGCGGGTGTTATTCTATTTTGTGCACCGATGTCTGTTTACTCCCGCTACGTCGAAGAGATTTTTGAATTGCGTCCGTTACAATGGTAAGCTGTTGTTGTTGTCTTTTGATTTGGCTCCCAGGAGCCGCTGCTACGAAAGTTTCTTCCAGTTAGACATGCTATAGCGGGTGGTTATACATTTTTGTTGTGTAGGCGTTGTCTGATGCACTGCTGCTACGGCGGAGGAATTTTTCCGTTAACATCCGATTATAGTGGGACCCACCTTTATGTAGGATCGTTGAGTTTGGATCTGTTGTTGCGGATCCATATTTGTTTCCTTTCTGATAGGATTTTTATGGCCTAGCCATAGAGCGATAGCAGATAAAATGTGAACTTGTAAGCCGGTAGTTGCAGGTGAAATAGTTTTTTCGAGCCTCCGTGTCAGGGCGTTGCCCATGATAACTTATGTTTTCTAGCTTGCAAGTGGTTTCCGCCAATGAGGTTTGGTGTTCGCACGTGCAAGTTTTAATTAAAATATTTAAAGCCCGAAAATCCTTCTATTTTCCCAATTCGAAGTCTTTCACCATTTTACATTACGGAGTCTGTGAAGAAGGTAAAGAGCTGATGAGTTTTCATGTTTTGGTTTCTCATACGGTTAGTGGTGATACACTATAGAGCTCACGTAGCGAAGCATTTCCAGGTGTTGTCGACTATGTGTAGCATCTGACCTGCCAGGTAATGTTTTTCATCCTCCTTTTCTTTAAGTTGGTTGGTGGTTGGGTTGTGAATCTGTCCATCGATATGCGGGGTGGGTTAGGTAAAGTCTCGACCCGTTATATAAGGATTTTTTTTGTATATATTTAGGTATTGGCCATTTCGTTTAGTTTTTCCCCAGTAGAGACTAGCATGCAAGGCCTATATGCTTGTCCAGAGGTGTTTTCACCCAGCTGGCTAGGTTGAAGATGTTTTGTCTGGAGACTGAGAGTTACGCCGTTAGGAAGCAAGTCGATAATTTCCTTGTGGGTTTAGGTGTTTGTATGGGCTTCGGCTTCCTCTTTCTAAACAGATCCCGTATGTGTAAAATCCTTAAGCATCAGCTGTGGGATTTTTGGCCAGGGTTTTACCCTAGAGCATCGTCGCCATTTTTTCTGTTTCTTTGAATCTCTGTTGTCCTTGTGAGAGAGAGTGTCTCGGGCTGGGTGGGGGTTTTCATGCTAAAGGAATTAGAGTGTAGGGGTTTTCAACAATGGTTGCATGTATCGTGCATGGTTTTCTAGTTGTAACCCTGGCCCATGCCTCGTATTGCTTGTTTTAATGGATGAAACTAACAGGGTAAGGAAATTTTAGGTTTTCTATGTTGCGGTTATGTATACGTATGTATTTTATTCACTTGCATTGATAATCATTATTTCAAATATGAATGCTAAGAGAAATCCATTTTGTAGGTACCATTTACTGCAAAAACCATGACAAAGAAGGGAAGGAAGAAGCTTAAAATTGCTAAAAGTGATTCTAACACAGATGTTGTTGAAGTCCCATCGTCAGTAAAGACTAAGATAGTGTACGAAGACAATAAAGAAATTACAGGGGTAGATCCTGAGCTAAAATGGGGCCAGATCTATCCTATGTTGGTTGAAAGAAAAGTGCCCGAAGCTGGATTGGTAGATCTAGTTCTGTACTAGAACATTTTGAGGTCCGGGTTAACCAAAATAGCCACTAGGCCAGAGTTTTTTTTGAGTGGAGAGGTCATTGGATGGTTTCTTCCCAAAATAGACATTGTGGGAATGATAATAAATGATGAGGAGGGAAAGCCGGTTGCATCATTCACACCTGCTTTTGTTGTAAAGGAAAGTATCCTATGGCTAGGGTTTAAGAGGCCATCAACGTACTGGGGTTGAAAGAGAGATGCACATTGTTCAGCAAGCATATAACAGCAAGTTTCAGAGATGAGAAAGATCCACACCTGATTAACTGAAGGCTGGTCCAAGCTTTCTCTTCAATCCTCTTCTTGCTCCTCTCGCTCCAAGAGACCTGCAAAACAAGTTATACCTTCCTCAAACCATTATGACCACATATAAAGAAATGATAATCAAATAAATCTGAAATAATAATCTGATTAACATCATAATCTGATCATAAACAGAGATTCAATCACACATTGAACAATGATTTGGGAAGAAGAAGGACATCACATCTTTATTAATCTTGAAAACAAGTACAAATATACCTTCTCTTCAAGTTGGAACCTCACGAAACCTTGATCTGGTTCTGCTACTTCTCTTCTCCAAAGAACTCAGCCTCCAAGCTCTGCAACACAAGGGGAAGACCTCCAGGGCAAAGGTGTGGGCAAAGAGAGTCCCGATTCCTACAGCATAACAATGCAGAAATTCAAAGTCCCCTCTCATGGACCTCCCTACCTCTATTTATATGGGGTAAATAAGGTAGTTTTGAAGGTTGGAGAAGTTACAGAAGTTAAGTAAATTAAGTTAAATGAATCAACTAATCTCCAATTAAATCATGTTTTAATGTTTTAAATGCTAAGAGGCACATTCGTGGGTTTTCCTTAAGGAAAATCGCGAATGGACACAAAACGCATTTTTAGGATATTTTTGGGCATTTTCATACTTTGGTGTCTTCAGGAAAGTTTTAGCTAACTGAAATACCTTTCCAACGGCGCAGAAATAAGGTCAAACGGAGTTACAGAACTCAAGATATGGGTCCTCCAATATAGGTGTTTTTTCAGTGACTTTCAATGACTTTCATGAAACAATGGGAAAGTGGTCACAGGCAGAGATAAAGGAAGAAATGTATTCCATAATATTCCAAGCTATAGTATTCTAGGCAAACCTCAATCCATAAGTGTCCTTTTGCGTGCCGACATAAGGAAAGTCGGCACTCGGACGGAGAGGTGCCATTCTGGTGTATAACAGATGCCCCCTAATGTGTGAGGTTAGAGGGGAAGACGATAGCCGAAATACATTATAAAGGAAAGAGCTGAGTATGGAGAGAGCAGAGAATCCAATATCAAAAGGCTCGAGTGAAGATACCTGTAAGAGAGATAAATGTCAGAAAAACTGATCTCTGGTACATACAAGTCCATATACAAAACATTGCCATAAGGATACAGGCGGATCCAACATATGTATAACTGATGAAACTATAATGGTCGCTCAATATGCAAAAAGGTGCCATATCAAATCTAAAGGAGTCATGGCCACAAATGAACAAGGTGGATCCATGCTCAACAATCGATCATAGCCACAAAAATACAAGGTGGATCTATGTCTCAGCAAAATGTCATATAAAGTATAACAAGGTCTTGCGCAACTTGGGCAATAGAAAAATGATGATAATGCTACTGTCGGCCCAAGGTCTTCAATCCAAACCGCCCAAAAAAGGTACGAATCCTAACCATGTGAAATAAAGGAGCTGAAGTCGAACATGGAGGAAGCCATTTGATTACCGGTCAATAATGAAAACCGTTAAAAAACGTGAGGGAAACTACCATTAATGAAAATGGTCCCCAAGGTACCTAGTACATTCTAACAAGTGTGATTACAAGGACTTGAAGTCTAACACTTGAAGAATCTATTGAGTAGGAGACAATAAGGGTATCCCAACTACTCAATAGCAAGGGAAATTGCCATTGAGGACAACAATTCCCAAGGTAGTGTCATAAAACTCTAAATCTCGTCCCCAGAGCAAGATGTGTTGCAGTCGATAGGAAGAGATCCGTTGGAAGGAAGGCATTAAGGCATCCTTCATCATCCAACACGAGGTAAGTCAAATACTAATTGGATCTGGAATTGGTACTGAATTTCACAAAAAGGACAGCTAAAGACATGATGTAATGAACTAATACCAGGGAATGGACGACACAAAAGGTCAAGGCAACTGCAGAATGGCCGACAAAGGTTTAATCCTTGAACAGTGAGCACGACACAAAAGTGACTTAGGTATCTTTTGACACGAAATAGGACCAATGAAACAAATCTACAATGTAGGAGACATTGACAAATTCCCCATATAATTGGAAAAAAGACCAACTGGAGGAGTAAGAAACTCTGAATCGGGATAAGGTCAAAATACTAGGACCCAACTGTTGATAGACTCAAAACTGGTGCTTTGTTCAAGGAAACAAGACTTGCTGCCATGATGTAAAAAGACTTGGAAATAAACCTTCCCCTTCCCTTCTTTCTTGTAAAGGTTTAACGAGTCCAAGAAAGCAAACTCGGGACCATCTTCATTTTTTGACAAGCTCGAAGAAAAGAAAGAAGAATGCTTGATAAGGCACTGATTTGTGGATTTTACGAGCCCGAACTAGTACATGCTCGACAGTGTTTTCATAGTTTAGAGAGTCTGAAAACTCCAAAGAAGACTCCAGGGGGGTCCTTTTTCGTACAATTTAGTCTCCTGAGGCCGAAAAATTATAAAACAAACCAAAGAAGAACTCTCTTAACTTCCGAAGAAGAAAAGGCGCACCTTTTTCATAATTAGTCAGGAAGGTCCGAAAAAGGTTAAATTACCACCTACCCAATGCTCCTTTAAAAGCAGCATATACAGCCTGAGTTTTACGAGTGTGAAGGAAGGCAAGATCACTTGGAACAATCCATTTGATTACGAGAAATGGGGCTTACAACAATAAACTCGATGCTTTGTTCTTTAGGGTTTAACGAGCATGACAAAGACATAAAGTACACTCGGAATCTTTGTCATGTTTTGGTCCAGAGCACGAAAAAGAGAAAACTAAGCTCATACCGGGGGTTCCTTTTCCGTAAGTTTAGTCCCTCAGGTCCGGAAAAGAGATAAACCTATGCTTGAGAATACTCTTCTCAATTCGGTAGAAAAGAGAGGGATCCTTTCTCGTATTATTCCACATGGTCCGAGAAAGAGATAACCTACCACCAATGTGGATGCCCATTCACATATTCTTAATGAGCCTGAATGGACAAGTTTACTCGGTAGTCAAGTGTATTTTGGGGAGTCAGAATTGGGCCTAAAGAAACTCATAATCTTTCCCGTGAAGTTTTAACGAGTCCGGAAAAGCCAACTCGCGGCCTCCTTACTGTTTTTAACGAGCTCGAAGGAGAACAGAAAGAATGCTCTAAAGGAGGAGAGTCATAACTGAAAAAGAAGGTCAGACTGTATCAAAGACTCAAGGAATATTTCATCCGAAGGGAGGAAATCATCCGAGATAGGACACATATCTGGACTTTCAAATGGATCAACAGAGTAGAAAGAAGACTCTACAGTCAAAATAGGATGACTCACCAGTTCAACTGCTGGGACCAAGTCCCAAGAAGGTAAGCATGAAAACAGAGGCTTCCTCTTAGTAGCAATTGAACACAAAGGACAAGAAGCCACATAGTTCACCTGTGGTGGGGTGGTGTCTACAGAAACATTGGGAATCAATAAAGGAAAGACCTGGTCTCTAGCTGAGTCAGGAGACGGATCAAGAAAATCCAACTGATCAATAGTGACAATTTCTTCTCCTTGATTAAAGTACATCACGTGAAAGAATGTTAACACCACATCTTGCATGGCATAGACATAATCACGTCCAAGGAGCATATTAAAGTCCAAGGGGTCATCTATCACCATGAAGTCAACTAAGACGGTCTTCCCACCCAAAGTAACAGGAGTTTGAGCAAGAATTCCCAAGGCTACACAAGTTCTTCTATCAAATGCTAGTAACTGACTAGCAGTCGACACAAGGCTGGGAGATCCCATACCTCGCCATGCACGAGTAGAAAAAATACTAACTGAGGCTCCTTCATCAACAATGCAACGAGCAATTGTATAGGGTTCAACTTTGACCTTTATCTGTAAAGGTGCATGGGAAGGAAGGCGCGGCTCAACTAGTCTATCCCAATCAAAGGAAGCAATCCGAGGGCTTGGTGGGGGTTGATCCGAAACAAGTTCAGTGCCCCCTTGTTCAGTAAGATCTGAACTGGCAGTGAAGAGAATGTGACCAGTAGACACTTCACTCTCCAAAGGAAGAGTGGGATTGATCGACAATGGAATCGATTCAACCACTTCGTGAAAGTCACTCTCCGAAGGGAGAGTGGGATTGACCAAAGATGACATTGGTGCAATCACATTTGGGTCACTCTCCGAAAGGAGAGTGGGATTGACCAAAGATGACATTTGTTCAATCACGTGAGGAGCACTCTCCGAAAGAAGAGTGGGATCAACCAAATCTGAGATTTGTTCAACCACTTGATCAACCAAAGGTTGAGTAGGATGTTGAGAAACTATAGGGTGTTCAGAAGAAAGAAATCCATGAGTCTTGTACCACACTCTTCGCACCTCTGCGATAGCAGGGCACAGATGAGTAAGGTGATCTCCCTTGCATAGCACACAAGGGAACTTAAGATGATGCTTCGAATGACCAGTTTTCTCAATGGTATCAGCATGACTAGTAGTGGCTGACTGTTTGCTCTCAACATGACTAGCAGAGGATGAGAGTTTGCCCCCAGCGTGAACAACAGAGGCTGGGTGACTGGATCCAACCTCACTAAGAGAGGCTGGTTGTTGAGAGACTCCATAATGTTCAAAAACAGGATGACCATGAAGCCAAACTCTTCGCACATCCTCAATAGAAGGGAATTTATAAGTAAGGCGGTCTCCCTCACAAAGCTTACAAGGAAACTTGAGCTTGTGTTTTGAACGGGTAGACTTGTCAACAGTGTCAACATGACTCGCAGTGGTTGACGGGTTGTCTTCAGCTTGAACTACAGAGGCTGAAAGACTGCCCCCAGCGTGACTTGCAGAGGTCGAGAGACTAGGTCCGACATGACTAGCAGAGGTAGGACGGGCACCATCAACGTGAACAACAGAGGTTGAATGGTGAGGATCAACATGCTTTGCAGCAGTTGAGTGTGTGCCCCCAGCTTAAACAACAGAGGCTGGGTGAATAGATCCAACTTGAACAACAGAGGTTGGATGGGGAGGTTCAACTTGAAAACCATAGGTTGAACGAGTGCACTCAGCTTGAACACCAGAGGCTAAGTGACTGGATCCAACTTGAACACCAGAGGTTGGATGGGAGGGTTCAACTTGAAAACCAGAGGTTGAACGAATGCAATCAGCTTCAACACCAAAGGCTAAGTGACTGGATCCAACTTGAACACCATAGGTTGGATGGGAGGGTTCAACTTGAAAACCAGAGGTTGAACGGATGCACTCATCTTGAACACCAGAGGCTAAGTGACTAGATCCAACTTGAACAACAG
>LPNX010866431.1:84431-129698 GCA_001517045.1 Pseudotsuga menziesii
CCCCGTGAGAGGAATAAAGAAAGGAGTTCCCATCGAGGGGATCTCTTGGTTGGTGTTCGAAGGGGTGCTAGCCATAGTTTCAAAACAAGAGACAAATTCTGAGGTTGATGATCAACCAAAATTACAAAGCAGACACCTAAAGGCCCACTAAGTACAGACAAACCACACAGCACTCACTAAAAATATCCTAGAGTCTCAAGCAATCTACACAGGCTATAAAGATATACCTTCCAGAAGAAGGTTGATGAACAGTTAGTTGGTGTCCTTGAGGGGTTCTCAGGCACAAGCAGAGGAATCACCCACCACCCTCCTGCACTTTCCACAAGCGTTACCTTCCAAGTCTGTCCGAGGTGAACCAGAAATAACCTTCCGGTTTACCTGTGTATGAGCCCTAAAAGACAAGAGACTAAAGGCTACCTTAATAATAACTACTGTCTGGGGGGACAGTCGCAAGCCGAACTCGTACGGATGGGCAGGGTAGCTGAGCTCGAAATTTCGCCTAGACAGAATCCCCAGATGCGCAAAAGTCCTGGGTTACGTTTTGACAAGGATTCGGGGGGTTATCCCCTCTGTCCAAGCCTCCACGCGGCCTCGTGCTTAACTCCCGTTTGAGAGGAGCTTCCCAGATACAGCGGTAGAACCAAGGATTTACCTAATGAATGGTCCACTACGTCTGAGTTTATAGCTTGTGGGAAGTTTACACTCCCTAGCCCACAAGCCTAGCCTAAGCTAGTAGGTGGAAGGCCCTAAAAATAAAAGCTTACTAATAATTTTTAAAATTATATCGTTTATTTTAAGGGTTGTTTTTACTCAGAGGGTAAATGGCATGAAACTGATGTGGTGTTTTGACTCAAGAAATGAAAACAAAATGACTAAGCAAAGAGAAATGAGATGCAAAGAAGCAAATAGCTATTCTATTTATATTTTCAAATAACTTGAAAGCCAAAAAAGATCAAATCTTTTTATATTTTTTAAATTTTTCAAAAACAATGCTATGCTATGCAATCTAGACTAACAGCCTAATCTATATGCACATAAAGCAACCATATGTTTTTGTATTTTTCTTTTATAAATGCAAAAGAAAAATCAGGCTATCTACTTATGCAAACAAGTACTGAAAGCAAAGAAAATAGACAACTACTTTATACCCCGAAAACAAAACCTAGGTTTCCCTAAAGTTGAATATAAACCTTTTTTAAAAGGAAAGCTTACAAAAGTAAACAAGCCAACACTTTGGAATGAAAATACTGATCATAAAGACTGACATAAACAAAGGTCAAGAAGTCCCAAGTGTCAATCTAAACCTACAAACAAAGGCTGCTCAGTACCTTGTCCAACAAGGTCAAACCAAAGAAAGAAGTAGGGGGAAAAGCAAGAAATAAAAGTTCTTTTTTAATTTTCTTTTATAAAATGCAAAAGAAAAACTACCTACAAAGCAAAGCATGCAGATAAAAAGAACAAAGCAAAAGGAACTTTGCTATGCAACCACCCAACAAACTCTAGAGTGCTCTAAAGTCAATATAAACCCTACTTGGAAGAAAGGCTTGTATAAGGGACAAGACAACTATTTTGGCAAGGTGAAGTAGACCAACCAAAGAAGGAGGAAAACAACATCCACAAGCTTCTGAAATCAAACAAAGGCCACTAACAGAGGCTGATCAGAAACAAAAGGCCAAAAAGCAAACCAAGCAAAGGAGACAGGTGAAAGAGCAAAGAGTAAATCCTAATGCTATAAGGGGGCTTACCACATAGATAAAGAACAACCAAAGAGGATGACACTAACTCCCTAGAGTCATGCACCTGCAGAGGACCCTAAAAGACCTACCCAATCAGCCCACAAACAGAAGAAAAACCACAAAAAATGAGAAAAAACACTGCTTACAGGGGCACATGGATATGGGTGGAAAAACTCCCAAAAAAGGTCAAAAGATGCCTTAGGAAGGCAGAGGAAGTGTGCTATCAGAATTATAAAGCGTTCCTAAGTGGCAAGAAGGACCTGAAACAATGCAAAAGACTGAAAGAAATCAAGAGAAACCCCAAACAGACAAGGCTCTCCCCAGCGGAGTCGCCAGTTCTGTTGTAAAGGAAAGTATCCTATGGCTAGGGTTTAAGAGGCCATCAACGTACTGGGGTTGAAAGAGAGATGCACAATGTTCAGCAAGCATATAACAGCGAGTTTCAGAGATGAGAAAGATCCACACCTGATTAACTGAAGGCTGGTCCAAGCTTTCTCTTCAATCCTCTTCTTGCTCCTCTCGCTCCAAGAGACCTACAAAACAAGTTATACCTTCCTCAAACCATTATGACCACATATAAAGAAATGATAATCAAATAAATATGAAATAATAATCTGATTAACATCATAATCTGATCATAAACAGAGATTCAATCACACATTGAACAATGATTTGGGAAGAAGAAGGACATCACATCTTTATTAATCTTGAAAACAAGTACAAATATACCTTCTCTTCAAGTTGGCACCTCACGAAACCTTGATCTGGTTCTGCTACTTCTCTTCTCCAAAGAACTCAGCCTCCAAGCTATGCAACATAAGGGGAAGACCTCCAGGGCAAAGGTGTGGGCAAAGACAGTCCCGATTCCTCCAGCATAACAATGCAGAAATTCAAAGTCCCCTCTCATGGACCTCCCTACCTCTATTTATATGGGGGAAATAAGGTAGTTTTGAAGGTTGGAGAAGTTACAGCAGTTAAGGAAATTAAGTTAAATGAATCAACTAATCTCCAATTAACTCATGTTTTAATGTTTTAAATGCTAAGAGGCACATTCGTGGGTTTTCCTTAAGGAAAATCACGAATGGACAAAAAACGCATTTTTAGGATATTTTTGGGCATTTTCAGACTTTGGTGTCTTCAAGAAAGTTTTATCTAACTGAAATACCTTTCCAACGGCGTAGAAATGAGGTCAAAAAGAGTTACAAAACTCAAGATATGGGTCCTCCAATATAGGTGTTTTTTCAGTGACTTTCAATGACTTTCATGAAACAATGAGAAAGTGGTCACAGGCAGAGATAAAGGTAGAAATGTATTCCATAATAATCCAAGCTACAGTATTCTAGGCAAACCTCAATCCATAAGTGTCATTTTTCGCGCTGACATAAGGAAATTCGGCACTTGGACGGAGAGGTGCCATTCTGGTGTATAACAGCTTTCATTTCAAAATCATATAGTCTACCAGAAATAGAAATAAGTGTAACAACAAAGTGGGTAAAGAGTTTGAAGTTTGACTATACAACCATAGCAAAGGGGATGGTGGCTAAGGGGAATAACTTCAGACATAGACAGTCAGGAGAATATGAGACAACCCATCTCCTAACCCCTTTCAGGATAATAGCATTAATGATAAACATGCTGTATGGGAGGGCTCATGGAAAGACTCATAATTTTGGATGGATTCCCCTCATGTATTATGTAGCTATGGAGGGGAAATTTTTAACTAGGCAGACATAGGTACCAGAAATTTGTCCAAATGTGTCAGGGAATCCTAGGAGGGTTTGAAATAGAATAAGTCATAATTTTTTATGACATATTTCTTGATGGATTGTATACTCTATAGACATATGTTTGAGAAGCTTAATTGTGTGTGGAAGGAAGGGATGGCCCCTATATACGTTGCATATCAGATTCTGAGAGCCCATAAATATCACAACCATTACCAGTTGATTTGTGAGGAGTTCATAAGGCCCTTGTATAAGATTATCTTTCTTGAAGATTGTCCATGTCTATCAGAGGGAGCGGTAGAATCAATCAAAAAGTATGGAGATTATTTTTTCACAGAAGAAGGAATGTATTTGAGAATGTATTAGGGAACCAAAGCACCCTTGCAGCTTCCCATGTATGTAACAAACTACATACCACATAAGGAGGCAGTTAGACAAGTATTTCTAGATGGTTTTGGAAACTATCTGTTCGATATCAAGAAAGTTGTGTTCCTACCTGTACCTTTTTACGTAGGGATCTATAGGTTCAAAAAAGTTAAGAATGCTCCAGAATTTGTGAAATAACTGGAGATGTTTCACATTGGAGAGAAAAGCTTCCGCTGAAATGATTCACAAGGAAAGGTGGTAGCTCACAAGGTGCATTTCGAGTATGCAGACTATATAGACAAACAGGAGCAAGTGTTCAGAAATGCCTACAGTATGGAAGTTGTGAGCAAGCAGTTGAAGAGAAAGTCATCTAGAGTGAAGGGAAGTAGTAGTAAAAACCCAAAACCAGATTAAGGAAAAGAAGAAGCTGCAAAGAAGGCACAAGTATAAAGTACTCAGAGGATTGCAGTAGGGGCAAAGAAGTTATTGGCAGAAGAGGCACAGAGAATTAAAGCAGAAGCTTCCAAACAAAAGAGAAAAGAAGTTGTTTTGAAGAAAATGGCAGAGCTAGAAAAGGCCAGGACTGAAGGAAATGCAAGCCCCGAGCAAGAAATGCAGGACACAGCAGGGCCTACCCAGGTGCAAAGCCAGAGCAATGAATAAGTTCTCGGTGGTAGAGGTCCAGAGCAAAGCCTTGTTTGGAATGGTCCAAAGAACCTCCCATCCACATCCAACAACATCCTTACTGGGGGACATGTGCCCATAGCTCAAATGGGGCTTGTACGATTTACACCATCTAAACAATATGATGTGAGATGCTTAGAAGATATTCGTTCTGATCCTAAAACGAAATCTATTACATGGAGGATAGAAAAAACCTTGAAGGTAGGGACTTAGCCACCAATGACCACAGTAACAGAGAGGATGGTCATGAAGAACGTAGAAGAGCACCCAAAGCAATTTGCTTTTATGAGCATTGCCAATTCCCACAATGTAGACAGGCTTGTAGAAAACATTGAGCAGTATAAGGGAAAGATGGCCGAAATGAAGGAGGTGTTGAGGAAAGAAGAAAAGGTAGGTAGAGAATCCGAAAGAAAATATGAAGCTACCTTATTAGATTCAGAGAGGCTGCAACAGGGACACCAAGTTTTAGAGGAAGAAAGGGACAATTTAAAATCATCCAATGAAGATTTAAGTAAGGAGAAAGGATGTTTGGAAAACAATGTTGCAGAATTGGAACTGCAGAAGATTACTGTTGAGCAGAAGGAAAAACAATACGAAACCTAGGTAGCAGCATTGGAAGCACAAAAGGATTCATTGGAGGTTTTATTAAAAGTGGAAAATGAGCAAAGAACAGATATTGAGCCATTGATAAAGCATACCCTCATGCTCAGAAGTAAAATTTACCAGATGCAACTCCAAATAGAAGATTAGATGTTGAAAGTCCGACAATTGGAAGTTAGGTTGGAAGAGATTGTGAGTACAACTTCCCATTTTAAAGAAAAGACCCAGGATATCCTGGAAATTCTTCAAGGATGTTTGAATTGGTTAGAAACAACCAAGGAACATCAAGCAAATGCACCAATTAAAGACTCAGACAGAGTGAAGCTAGAATATGAGCTGATAGAATTCAGGAATAAAGCTATGGAAGAACTCTTAAAGGCATCCCATAGGACTAAAGGTGTTTGCACTCATTTCTGTAGAAATATCATATTCCATCGATTTATTATGAAAGAATAACAATATTTATTAACTTGTCATTTTATAAATGACATAATTTAGGCATGTATTTCATAAGAAAAAACAATTTAACTTACACGGAAAAATTATTACTATTCAACCTTTTAAGTTAAAAATAATCTTCTCTCAAAGCATACTCATAATTGAAGAACTAACGATCTGGATGGGCAGCATGCTATGCCTTTCAATGTGACTTTGAAGGTAGAATATTAGTCATTGAGAACTATGACGTCTTACAATTTGTTTTATGATTAAGGTGAAAAGTCCATGAATAAGGGTACTCATCATTTCTAATCGTTGTTGAATATCTATTACCAGTGGAGCATGTGTTGTGATTATTAGTTGCAGTTGTTTTTTATATTAGATTTCATACTTCCAAATTGTCTAAATAAAAAATGACCTTCACTTGCATGTTCTTCTTGCATAAATGATTTCATGTAATTGCTATGAAATTCATTCACAGTGAAATGTATTGAGTAACTGTAATGTTGCCTCTCGCAAATAGACATGGTTGGCATTATGAGGTTCTCCAAATTTGAATCCATTATATTTTCATTTTACTAGAAACGACAATAAGGTTAGGTATTTTATAATTAGAAAATAGTGTTCTAACGTGCAACTTGTATCTAAATCTTCCAAAATGCATACACATAGATTTTGCTAAACAAATTTTTTATGTTCAACACAGCTATTTCACAACAACAACTAAGCCTGCAAAGTTCTTTGGATAACACTCAACAAACACAATTACCAACAAACACCTAAATAATTGATATTGTAACAACCACATTATACAAAATTCCATTCCTAAACTATTAAGTTATATAATTATAATAAAAAAAAATTATAAAAATAATCATTGATATTGTAACAAACACAATTACTAAGAGCCATGTTAGGCTAATATGCATATTTACTGCAACTAAAACCTAAGACTATAATATAGATCACAAATAGTTTTAACACAAAATAAAGAGATATTGACACTTAAGATCGGTACCTCCACTTCCTACAAGTCTCAATAAAATCAAATAAAAAAGTATATAATAAAGAAAAATATAATTATGTGATGTAGCATTACAAATTGCATAAGATCTCTCCACTGTAAGAGTAGGCAAGCATCCCATAGGCCCCATATCTATTATGCAAACCGTCTTAAACGCATATTGCATAGGCACATTAAATATGCTAAGAGCTTCTTGTTCACTGTGATTGTACAAGCGGTGTGAGAAGGAGCGCTTTATATATTGGACAGGCTCCCCTCCGGAGGGAAAGTCTGTCCAGTAAATAAGGATTGCCTGAGACCCATATTGTATAGGCGCATTAAATATGCTGAGAGCTTTTTGTTCACTGTACTGTGATTGTACAAGCAGTGTCAGACCCCGCAATTACCAACTGTCAGTTTTTAAGAGGAAAGCACACATTAAATGTCTAATTGTAAAATAAAACTAACTGTCGTTGCTAGATTTAGAGTTTCGCTGCTCCTTGTTGCAGAAGGTAGAAACCATAATCGTTTCCTGAAAACGAGAAGAGAACCAAAGAATAGGTCAAATTCCTTGCGGAGTATTCTCCATTGCAGATCAATCCCTGCAGTTGGTCAATTTGGGTGCTGGTATTGGGAAGTCCACGCCATGTTCCTAAGACAAGGATCAATCCATGCATCTCCAAGGATCAATCCGTGCAGCTCGTCAATTTGGGTTCTGGTATTGGGAAGTCCAAGCCATGTTCTAGCTAAGACACCCACAAATTTTATATTTACTGAACTATACACCCAGCAAATCTGTTGAATTATGGATAAAAGTATACCATAAAAAACTGGAATTAGTATTGCTCCAATGCCAAAAACCAATTGAAAACATAATAATAAGAAAAATGTGAAAAGAGATAAGCAAAAATAAGAAAGAGAGAGAAAATATTCAAGTGTTTTTGTGATAACCTTTGATCCCAAGGTCGGATTTACGGATTTAGGTGCTCTTGGTACGGGACGACACTAGAAACAATTTGGGTTAGCACACGTGAGGCCGTTAACCCATGTACCCGCTTACCATTCAACATTAATAATGCCATTCCTCTGAAAACAGAATCCAAGTCCTTAAAGTCATTCGCGATTATACCAAAATATTAATGGTCACCGAAATGAAATATCTGTTGAAGGATTTAGTTTTTCATTATCATCGCAGCTTTTCTCATATTACAGAAAAGAAGGAAGAGGAATGGACGGTCCTGTGGCAAAAGCTGAATTTGGTCCGTGTTTACTGCCAGTACAGGGAACAAAACAAGAATTCTTTTTTGTGCAACAAGGGATACAAATATTTGTTCAAGGTGGTTGATATGGATCTGTTTCCTTCGTTGTGGGATTGCTACCATTCAAGTGACGACGACAAGGAAGTGTGCAGGGAACTTGTGAGGATAGTGGATATTATCGGGCTAAGACAATGCCAGTTGGAGACGATACCTGGAAATTCATTAACACCATTTGTATACATTCTTAGTAACCTTGGAGATTCTAGTTATTCGAAAATCGAGAGCTTGGTTTTAGATAATTATTCTCAGATATTTTATTATGGCATCAGTTACGCTCTTCAAAACAATGAGAGTTTCCATGCTTGTGTCATCGCCGACGTGTTAAAGTTGTTAGGGCGCGAGGATGCTAGAGATATAACAAATGAGGACCTCGACAAGGGCACGGCAGTACTCCGAGCTGCCTGGCTGTATCAGAGGAACGCTCTCATAGATTTTGATAATTACCTGGACATTGTCGTCAACGTCTTAACCAAAGGACTTCCGATATTATCAGTAAAGCAATTTTCCGAGGTGTCAAATTGGTCCAATAAATTGCTACTTGTGATGGTGGTTATGAGATATATGACTATGAGAAGGACAAGCCGGTAACATTGGACATAGTGAAACATCTTGTTCAAATGGTTGGATTAGTCGTTGCAGGCTTCGAATTCAGTCCATTTCACGTTGAACTTGGTTTAAATATTATGACTGCGATTTGTAAATCTACGAGCTTCGAGTTTTGGAAGATTTTCTTGGAAGCGAGAAAATACGGTACACATGTAAATAATTTTCTTCAAGAGCTTATCGATATTAATTCAAGAGCTTAAACAATGATATAAGTTGTTTAAAAAATAAATGCAAAAAATTTCAGATATATTGATGCTTAAACTGTATTTAAAATGATCATTTGCACCATCATTCTTTTTTTTAAGTAGAACTATTAAAATCAATGATATATGTTGTTTAAAGCAAGGCTTAGCAGCAAGGTTGCATATTTCTTACATTTACAATTGTAAGTCTAAATTTAGATGGCGTATTTAGAGTTGAATAAAAAAAAACATATTTAGGTTGACCATACTTCCCAACTCTTTTGGGTTTCAACTCCAAAAGTCATAAAAATAGACAAAGCTGAAAAAAATTAGCATATTTCTTACATTTAGAATTATAAGTCTAAATTTAGATGGTGTATTTAGAGTTGAATAAAAAAAACATATTTAGGTTTACCATACTTCCCAACTCTTTTGAGTTTCAACTCCAAAAGTCATAAAAATAGACAAAGCTAAAAAAAATTAAAAATTATTTTAAAATTTACAGTAAATAAATATGCCTTGAGATTTGTATTTGAATGAACCAAAAAATACTATAAAATTCTCCATGATCCAAATAAAAATCCATCTCAATAAATACATGAGACAGTTTGCTCGGATTAATTTGAAGTTTAGGTTGTTTTGAAAATGCTTAGGGTTCGAATTGTATTCTGTTTTGTCCAAAAATAGAAAATTTAAATCCATTTCGGGTGAATAAGGAGAGCTTGCGAGGATCAATGGATTAGAATATAATTTTATTGAACCCTGAGGGTTTGCACAGTCCTTTCTTCCTCCTGACCTATTAATGCATTTATTGTGCTAAGCAGTTGACTATCATTATGCCAACCAATAACACAGATGTTGCTCACAGGAGAAATAAATTGAGACATTTTTACAGGCGACCTTGCTAACTTCATGCCTTCATCGATACACCAAATCACTGTTGGCTTACTACCTCGACCTTAGGAAATGAATCTGCTTTGCAAAACAAGAAAGAGCACCCTATGCCTTCATCGATACATCGACACACCTCTACCGCCTTACTACCTAGACCTTAGAAAATGAATCTGCTTTGGGAAACAAAAAAAGAGCACCCTTAATCGATACACCTCATCACTGCGGCTTACTACCTCGACCTTCGGAAATGAATCTGCTTTGGGAAACAAAAAATAGCACCCTTTGATTGATCAATAGATTCAAGTCTAAATCATCATAGACACATTAAATTAAATTATCTTTTTAGAAAATTAAAAGAAATATGTTTTTGAATTTCACTCATTCTATTTTGTAAAAATTATGGATGAGACATCAATCTATTTGTGTATGATTTTATTTTTAACATATAGAAAATAAATATAAAAATATTTAATATTTTTTTCAAAAATAATTATTATTATCTAATATTTAATATTTAATAAGTTATTGTTGTCTTTTGTTCAACATAATTTTTTGTTATTTTTGAATGTGATGTTACTAATTTCATATACTTTTATTTTAATATTTTTATAAAAACAATTTGATTTAAATAATTATGTTCCTTACATTTATTATTTACCTTTCCGATTTTTATATTCAATTCAAAACTTATTTATTTTTTTCATTTTTTAGATTGTATAAAGACAAACTAATTTGCAATATATTCACTTGTTTTAATTTCCAACAATATAATGGAGCATACTTGAATGAGATCCATGTTCAAGATAACCTTGCCATGCAAATTGGGAAGATGCTAAGCAATACCTCAGAGAGCTGACATATTTGTAAAACGTTATTTTAGACAATAAAAAGTAGAGGTTTAAAACTTAGGGAAAGACCACATATAAAATGAAAAAGTTCACATAAAAATTTGTGTTAAATCTGTGTTGTATGGTGAAAAGAAGCTAAAACTTCGTCCTTTTTCCTTATACTCTATATATAAGATAAAATAAATTAAAACAAATTTATTTTTAACCTATTATTCTTACCATTTTTCCATGTTTAAAATTAATAAAAAAACAAATAAAATAAATTGAAATAATTTTATTTTTTAAAATAAAATAAATTGAAAAACAATTATTTTAACCTAGGTAGAGTTCTTATAATTTTGAAGAATCATAAGAGCATTTAAACTAACCTAATAACTTGAAAACTCAAATTCCCTTGACTTATATAAATATATAAACATTTTGAAATAAAGTTCCCCTTTTAAGGGAAAGATGGGTATCAAGCAACTATTATTCTCCCATAAAGGTTGCTTATGAACATAACAAGAAGACATCATTTATGAAGGTTTAATCCAACAAGGCGATCATGGACATATTGAAATGTTCTCGACTGTATATCCAAAATGAAAAAGTTAAAAATCTGTGTGTAGGAATTAGCATAGTGTACAAAATGTCTTACGATCCTTAACAATGTTATCGCTCTAAGTTTTAGCAATTTTTTCGAGTGTATATCGAAAATGAAAAAGTTAAAAATTCCTGCGTAGAAATTAGCATGGTCTACAAAATGACTCATCGCCCATAAAAATGTTATCGCTTTAAATTTTAGCGAGAGTTTCATAAAAAATTTATTGCACACAAAACGAAGAAGAATATTTGTGGCAACCATACATTTATTGTGATAATTAAAAAAACAAGCATTAGTATATGGGTACGTAGGTTGTTTCTTTTGGCTGAAACAAACCAATGAGTAGAATAGTTGTGTAAAATAAATAAAAAATTACCATGCAACATATCACTGTGAATAAAGAGAAGAAAACATTAACACTACAGCAACGACATTGCAACAATAGAGCTGGCAAGCATATCATTAAAATAAACGCCTACATTGATAGCATTGAGAGAAAGAAGTTAGCCTTTCCACATACTCCATCCGTCAACCATAAGTAATGATATCAAAGGATATGATATGCCCTCAATTGATTATGAAAGCATAACAAAATTTATTAACTTGTCATTTTAGAAATGACATAATTTAGGCATGTATTTCATAACAAAAAAACATTAACTTACATGGAAAAATTATTACTATTCAATCGTTGAAGTTAAAAATAATCTTCTGTCAAAGCATACTCATAACTCAGGAAATAACGATCTGGATGGGACACATTCTATACCTTCCAATATGAATTTGAAGGAAGAATATCGTTGATAGTCATTGAGAACTACGAGGTCTTACAATTCATTTTCTGATTAAGGTGAAAATATCGGGAAAAATGACGACCTAGGTAATTAACTTACAACCTTTTGTTTTCTCCTTTTCACTTTTTCAAAATCTTGTGACTCAATTACTTACGACAGAATTTACTGCGACGAAGTTATTGTGCTGCGACAGAGTTACTTCGACTACCTTTTCACGTGACTCACATTTACTTCAACGGACTTACATTGTCTTAGACTCGCTTTTACTGCGACATGAATTAGGTTGCCACCAACTAATCCATGACCAAGTTTTCACTTTGACACAACAACTTTATATTTCCTAGTTTAAGGACTTAGGAATATGAAAAACAATTTTCATTGCTCTAATGTAGGATTAAGTGCAACATGATTGTATTGCAACTCACTAACAATATCATATAATAAAGAAATTTTGTGTCGAACCTTGCACATAAAAGTAGAACTTTTACACAGTGAAATAATTATGGATTCTTTGTGTCTTTCAATCATAGTAAATGTAAACAACATTCACTCAAGTAAATATGGAGAAGATATGTGGCTAACTAAAACTTGCATTAAACAATAAACTATTGGATTTATATTTCTTGTGATGGCATGACATAGCTTATAGTCGTAAATACAAACTTGGAATTTACAAGGATGTTTCACGAGCTTGGCTCTTCAACACTTGAGCTTCAAACTCTTCACAGAGTATTTCTTGTTCTTCTTCTCTGCACTTCTCTTCTCTCTTCTATTATGCTTGTCTCTTAATTTCAGATTTACAAAATCCTTTCTATAGGAAACTTCTATTGACTTAAAAATGTTTCTTTATGACGTCGTCGACTTAACATTAAAGACTATAATTACTCTCTACCTAGAAACTTAGCTTCAATAACTAAATTCCATTGTATTATATACGAGAGATCTAAACTCTTTATCCTGTCGAACTCTCTGACAGTTTCTGACCCGCTACAGACTTTGTCAGAGTTGGCTGATTTACTATTCATATCAGTGAGTAATTAATATTTCCAACACCCCCCATTAATTATGAGCAGATTGAAATTTAAAACAAAATATTCATTAGAGGAAATTTCAACTCAAAGTGGGCTTCCTAAGGAAAATTAATAAAATAATAGTTAAAATAATAAAATAATATTTATTAATTTTGGAGGAAGGAAAGAAAGAACTACTTTTTTGTTCGTATTTTCGACATACCTCCCTATTTTTTAACTCAAATTTTGACCAGGAGAACTTGTTGGATGCGAAATTAAATTCTCCATCCAATGAGTACCCACTCAACATAATTTTGATGGGCCTTGCTACCCCAAAAACAAGAAATACCTGAAAAAATGTGATGATGACATCATCATCATGTTTTTTCAGGAATTTCTTGTTTTTTAGGGTAGCGGGTCTTGTCAAAAGTATGCCGAGTGCGTACTCGTTGGATGCAGAATTTAATTCCCCATCCAACTAGCTCTTTCGATCAAAATTTGAGTATTAAAACAAGGAGATATGTTAAAAATATGAACAAAAAAAGTAGTTTTGTTTATGATACCTATCCCGGAATTTATATTAAAAAAATGTTTAAGAAGTGCTCCCTTTTTTAATTTTAAACCATTTTTATTGGCTAATACATGATGACTTGGAATTTGTATTATTTTTGGAAGACCCATTTTAAATTGAAATTTCCTCTAATGACAAAATGTTTCAGAGTAGAAAACATGCTTTGTTTATAACATAGTTCACTATACAAAACTTGTCATTCCCAAATAACTTCAAAGATACTTGAATGTATCCCTTGCCAATAGTTTTGTAAAAATGTCCGCAAGTTGATCTTCAGACCTGCAAAATTCTAAACAAATTTCTTTGTTGTTCACCAACTCTCTTATGAAATGATACCGTGTGTCAATGCATTTGGTTTTCTTATGGAACATATGATTCTTCGACAATGCAATGGTTGAATTGTTGTCACAAAAACTAGTTGTTGGTTTTTTTTGGTTCTGCAACAGGTCTTTTAACATTCTTCTCATCCAAATAGCTTGACATGCAGTGCCTATAGCTGCAACATACTCTGCTTCTACTAAAGATAGAGTCACTATGGAATGTTTCTTCGAAGCCCATGAAACAACACCTGTACAAAAATGAAATATGTACCCATATGTGTTTTTCTTGTCATTTGTGCTACCTCCATTGTCACTGTCAGTATATCCAATGAGTTTAAAATTTTTTGAAGTTGAATACATTATGCCAAGATTTTTTTTCTACCACTTACATACCTCATAATTCTTTTATCTGCTTGCCAATGAGAGTCTTTTGGTGACTCCATGAATCTTGATATCAGACTTACTCCATACATGATGCCTGCTCTTATCGCTGTTAAATACATAAGGTTTCCAACAAGCCTTTTAAACGATGCAGGATCTACAGTTGATCCATCATCATCTTTGCTCAATTTTAAACCTATTATTACTAGTGTTGGGGTTGCCTTGAAATTTGATATATTAAGTCTTTTTAAAATAGTGCTTGCATACTTGGACTGTGATATGAAAATACCACTTTCAGATTGTTGGACTTCAATTCCCAAGAAAAAATTCATGAGCCCCAAATCAGTCATTTCAAATTCACTTTCCATGACTGTTCTAAATTATTTTATGTCAAAATCATTAGTAAATATTAAATCATCCACATATAGAAAAACAATGAACATGTTACCTTTCTCATTCACTTTGGTGTACATCGTTGGTTCACTTTCACTTTTGTGAAATCCATTCTCAATGAGATAGGAATCAATGCGACTATACCAAGCTCTTGGAGCCTGCCTCAAACCATAGAGTGCCTTTTTCAGCCTGTACACTTTGTGTTCATGTCATGGAACTTCATAGCCTTGTGGTTATTCGACATATACTTCTTCATCTGTATAGTCATTCAGAAATTACGACTTAACATCCATTTAATAAACAGGCCATTTGTTTTGTGCGCCAATGACAAAAAAAATTCTGATTGTATCCATGTGTGCAACTGGTGCAAGCATTTCATTAAAATCTATGTCGGGTTGTTGTTTTAACCCTCTTTCTACCATTATTTCCTTGTGCTTCTGCACATTCCCATCAACATCTTGCTTGGTTTTATAAATCCCTTTTACTCTAACTACATCTTTATCTTTTGGTACATCAACCAGTTCCCATGTCGTGTTTTTCTCAATGCAATTTATTTCTTCATCCATGGCTTATGCCCATACTTCTTCTTCAACAAATTCTTTAAATTTCAACGGATCATCTATTTAAGAAAAAAACACAAAGAGAGAGAATGAATTTGTTGTACCAACTTCGTATATTTCACGCAAACTTCTTGTCTTCACTAGATCTCTTGATATCGAACTACTTGATGGAGTCTACTGTCCTCTTGGTGTGCTTATCGGTGTAGCTTCAGCTATGACTTGTGTTGATATTCCTTGTGCTGAACCATGTCACGGTGTCATGGGAGTCGACGGTGCTGCGATCAGTTGATCTACTTGTGGTGTTTGAACCATTTCCTCCGTCATGCCATCATGCTCGACATTCGACACAATTTTGACATTGTTCTCGATAGTTCCATCCCATGATTCATTCTCCACGAATTGAACATTGTGACTAATGATTACTTTCCTTGTGACAAGGTCATAAAACTTGTATGATTTTGTGTCTTAAGAATAGCTAACAAAAATACATTTTTGTCCCTTCGTGTCTAACTTCTTTCTTAGATCATCTTGAAGATGAGCATATGCGACACATCCAAACAATTTTAAATGAGAAACACTATCATTCATACCTGTCCATAATTCTTGAGGAACTTTGTTCTTGACGCTCTTTGTTGGACATTGATTTATAATGTATACAATAGGTATGATTGCTTCAGCCCAATATTCATTCGGAAAATGCTTGGATGCCATCATGTTGTGAGCCATCTCCAAAATGATTCTTTTCTTTCTCTTTGTGACATCGTTCTACTGAGGTTTATATCGCAAAGGGAATTGCTTCTGTATGATGTGAGTTTTGAAAAAAAATAGAAATTCATTTTGAAACAAATTCACCGCCTCTGTTTATTCTTAGGATTTTGATGCGGTGACCACTCTCATTCTCCACGAGTGCTTTAAACTGCTAAGAACAACTAAATGGATCGGATTTATGTTTCAAAAAATATACCCATATTTTTCTTGAGTGGTCATCAATAAAATCAATAAAATAATTGCAGCCACCAATGGACATTGTCTGCACTGGACCACAAATATCAGAATGCACGATAGCAAGTGGTGTGCGTGCTATGTATGACTTTCCAACTAAATTTTTTTATCTATGCTGCTTGCAAAAAATTTATCCTTCACAAAAATTTTCTGGTTTGTCGATCAATGGAAATCCTTTTACCATATTATTTGTGTGCAGTAGCTTCATCCTGCCAAAATTTAGATGTCCAAATCTGAAATGCCATAGCCAGATCATCCTTTAATTATGTTTGAAATGCAGCTTGAATTTCAGTGCTGTCATTTTCTTTCTTGTCGTAGTGAACACCTTCTTCTTTAATTTATACTTTGAATGGAGCTCCTGTAATTTATGGAACTATATTCAATGGAAACAAGTGATTTCTTTTCATTGGCACTCTTGCTATCAGCTAGTTTCTTGGACGTATATCTTTAATGACGCAATGATTGTCTTCCATTTGGACTCTATAATATTTTTGTATTAGTTGTTGAATACTCAACAAATTATGCTTTAGACCTTCGACATGATAAACATCAGACATATACTTATGCTCCCCCTATTTGGTTAAAATACTAACAGTACCTTTTCCAAAAACACTGACTTGGACATTATTTCCAAGTGTAACATCAGTTTGAACTGAATTATCTAGAATGGAAAACAAATTTAAATTACCAATCATATGATTGCTGCAACCAAAATCTAAATACTATATGTCACATGGAATTTCTTTGATGGTATTGCATTCAATTGGGGATGCACATGACATCAACATTGCGATCGTCGAAATGTTAATGTTTGTGAACTGATTCTTGCTTAGCTTTCCTTGGTCATATTTCTTCTTCCTACATTCATAATTTCTTCTTCCTACATTCATATGCATAATGACCAAATTTCTTACAGTAGTGACATTGAATCTTTGACTTATCAAACTTGTGATCACTTGACTAACTTGGGTTCTGATTCTGTCCTTTACCAAAAACATTTGCAGGACTACGGTTGTGTCTTCCTCTTGAGAATTTGTTTCCTCTACTTCCAGAATTATTTCTCCCCTCACCTCTTCCATAGATTATAGATGACTGTGCTGCAAATGCACCTTTCAATGATGTATTTGTTCTGCTGATTTTGTGTTCATGATTGATGAGTGAAGCTTGCAGCTCATCAATGTTGAACACGGTCATGTCTTTGTGTTCTTCCAAGGTTACAACAAAGGATTCAAATATTGGGGGAAGACATCCAAGAATTTTCTCAACCACCCTTTGGTCTGTTATGGTTTCTCCATGAGATTTCAGTTGATTTATGAAACCAACAACTATGGTATAAAATGAGTCTACTGAATTTGAATATTTCATGGACAAAGATTCAAAATATCTTCTCATAATCTGTAACTTGGAAGTCTTTACCTTGGCCAAGCCTTGATAGGCAGTCTCCAATGTATCCCATGCCTTCTTAGTAGTATTTTCTGGTGCTACTATTGGGAGTATGCTTTAATGCATGGCTTGATGTATGTAGAACATAGCTTTTCCATCTTTCTTCCTCTATTCCCTCAGGACATATTTCTTAGCTTGTGAGAGATTATTATATGTCAGTTGATCTGCAGGTTTTGCATAACCATTATGAACAGTATCCCAAACATCTTGACCTTTGAACAAAGCCTTCATTGTCAGAGAGCAATATTCATAAATCTTTCTAGTAAAAATCAGAGATTGTAAACTGGACATATTTGAACCGGAAGTAGAAGCCATTTTAATTTTTAACTTTCCTTAGAAACTTACTTTTTCCCTTTTAGGACAAGATTTATTTCCTAAACTTGCTCTGATACCAGATCTTGGGAAAAACTGTGGCTGCTACAATTAACTCGAGTTACCGCACAACAAATTTTTTTTTCCCCTTGTCACTCTTTCAAAATCTTGCAACTCAATTACCTGTGATGGATTTCACTGCGGAGAAGTTATTGTGTCGTGACAAAGTTACTGCGACTAAATTTTCACGTGAGTCACATTTACTTCGACGAACTTACTTTGGATTAGACTGGATTTTACTGCGACATGAATTAGGTTGCAACCAACGCATGTGCGACCAATTTTTCACTTCCACACAATAACTTTATATTTCCTAGTCTAAGGACTTAGGAATATGAAAAAACACTTTTCACCGCGGTAACCTAGGATTAACCGCGATACAACTATATTGCGACTCACTCACAATATCATATAAGAAAATAATAAACAAAATTTGTGTCAAACATCTGCACGTAAAACTAGAACTTTTACATATTGAAATAATTATGGATTCTTTGTGTCTTCACTCATAATAAATGTAACCAACATTCACTTAGGTAAATATGGAGAAGATATGTGGCTAACTAAAACTTGCATTAAACCATAAAATATTGGATTTATATTTCTTGTCACAATATAACAAAACTTACAGTCGTAAATACAAACTTGGAATTTACCAGGATGGTTCACCCGTTACAGAGCTTTGCTCTTCAGCACTTACAAAACACAGAATCTTGAGCTTCAAACTCTTCATAGCATATTTCTTCTTCTTCTTCTTCTCTGCACTTCTCTTCACTGTTCTATTCTGCTTGTCTCTTAATTTTAGATTTACAAAATCCTTTATATAGGAAACTTCGACCGACTTAAAAATGTTTCTTTATGATGCTGCCGACTTAACATTAAATACAATAATTATTCTCTACCTAGAAACTTAGATTTAACAACTAAATTCCATTGTCTTATATGCGAGAGATCTAAAGTCTTTATCCTGTCATACTCTCTGATAGTTTTTGACTTGCTACAGACTTTGACAGAGTTGACTGATTTGCTATTCGGATCAATGAGTAATTAATATTTCCAACAGAAAAGTCCATGAATAAGAGTACTCATCATTTCTAATCATCGTTGCATAGCTATTACCAGTGGACCATGTGTTGTGATTATTAGTTGAAGTTTTCATGTATATTAGATTTCATACTTCCAAATTGTCTAAATAAAAAATGAGCTTCACTTCGTTGTTCTTCTTGCATAAAAAATTTCATGTACATGCTATGAATTTCAATCAGAGTGAAATGTATTGAGTAACTATAATGTTGCCTCTTCCGGATAGACGAGGTTGACATTATCAGGTTCCAAAAATTTGAATCCATTGTATTTTCATTTTACTAGAAACAACAATCATCTTAGGCATTTTATAATAACCAAATAGTGTTCTAAAATGCAGCTCGTGTCTAAATCTTCCGAAATGTATACATATAGATTTTGCTAAACATTTTTTTTTTATGTTTAGCTTTGTTGAACAAACACAATTACTGGGAGCCATGTGAGGCTAATATGCATATTTACTGCAACTAAATCCTACGATTATAATGAAGATCCTGGAGAAATCATTTTAACACAAAGAAATAGATATTGAAACTATAAGACCAGTAGGCCACTTCCTACAAGTCTCAATAACATCAAATAAACAAAATATAATTATTTGATGTAGCATTACAATTTGCATAAGATATCTCTATTGTAACAGCAGGTAAGCATCCCATAGGACATCCCATAGGCCCCATATATGTTACTGCAAATCGTCTTAAATCCATATTGTATAAGTGCATTAAATTTGATGAGTGCTTCTTGTTCACTGTGATTGTACAAGCTGTGTCAGACCCTACAATTACCAACTTTCATGTTTTAAGTGGAAAACACACATTAAATGTCAAATTGTAAGAAAAAACTAACTCTCGTTGCTAGATTTATACTTCCGTTGCTCCTCATTGTATAAGGTAGAAAGCATAATGAAGAGAACCAAAGAATATGTCAAATTCCTTGTGGAGTATTATCCATTGTGGATCAATCCCTGTAGCTGGTCAATTTGGGTGCTCGTATTGGGAAGTCCAGGCCATGTTCTAGCTAAGACACAGGCAGATTTGATATTTACTGAGCTATACACATTTAGAACATTTACCTATGATTGATTCCTAGGTTATAATTCACTATATCCTAGGACTCAAAGAACTCGAGCCCAAACTGAGTTGACAGTAGGTATATTTGATCATATTAAATAACCTTTCGAACCTTTGCATGGCTTGCACAGATGGAGATGGTAACCTCTAACCTTTGCATGGCTCACACACATGGATACTATAACCATATACAAATGGAAAAAAAAAATCCTTTTTAGGTGTCAGGTTGAGCAGGTGGGTTAGCCTCAACAATCAGAACTGTCAGAGTGGGTATTGTCAAGCTCAAGAAAAATTAAAAGGTATTTGCACAATAAGAGGGTGGAGGAAGGAAACTTAGGAAAATATGTTGATTTATGGATAAAAGTATAACATAAAAAACTATAATTAGTATGACTTGAATGATAGAAACCAATTGAAAACATAATTACCTTCTTGCAGGGATAATAAGAAACAGGCAGAGAGAGATAAGCAAAAATGAGAGAGAAAAAGAGAATATTATGGTATTTTTGTGATAACGTTTGATCCCAAAGCTGTATTTGGGTGCTCTTGGTACCGTTGAAAAGGTCGCATTGAGGGCTACACCATTCATATTTTTAGCTTCACTATATTCCTCATGGTTTGTATGGGGTGTGCATATTTGTAAATATGGGCACGAGGAATCTCGAAAAGCATCTTTGAGAAGACCTTTCCAACGGTACCAGGAGTGCCCCAATCCAATTTTGGGATTAAAATTTATAGCAAAAATACTTTAATATTCTATTTTTCTCTCTCATTTTTGTTTATCTCTCTCTACCTTTTTCTTATTTAGGATACATTGTAGAAGAGGGTAGAATGTTATGTGACCAGACTTAGGAAAGATCCATTCAGAATGTTGGGAATACTCACAATAGAGTTTCTTGGGTGGTAATTAATGAGTATATGCACATGGAGTGGTGTTCATATCCTTAGTAATGGAATTTGATTTCTTTGCATGTGTAGGTGTATTTTCAAGATTTAATGAAGTGGGATGAGGTATATTATGTGTAGGGTCAAAGGATGTGACAGGTTGTTGATACATTATCCTTTTGATTCTTAAAGGAGGCAAGGGACCTCCACTAGAAATATTTCATCTCATAGATTTTTCCTTCTAGAATTTCTAGGCACCAAGGTAAAAGAATTGACTAGAGGAGGGTTCAAAACTTGTATAGGAGCAAGATCGACCTGATACGCTTCTCTGAATTGAATCTTAGGAATATGGGAAAGTTGTTCATTTTGGGATTCATCATTTTTTTTTGTTTTGGAGTGGGTGGATTTGTAGCGGTATTGTGATATTTTGGAGAAACAACTTCAGGTGGAGAAGGTGTAACACACCGAATAAATGAAAGCTATTATTCTTTGAATATTTTAATTTTTTTAAATATTTTAACTAAAATTTCAAAATAGATGTAATGAATTAATTTTATTTAATAATTAAAAATATTGAGAGAATTCAGGAATGGAGTAGTTGTTGAAAGAGTTTTTGTTGAACCATAAGAGGAAAATACAAGTGGTGAAAGTTGCTGAGTGAGAACTCAAGTGATGCATGAGGAATACTCCCTAAAATCAAGTTAATGCTCCTTGTGGAGTTCTAAAGAGAAGGAGGCTCATAAATGATCAAGTCCTAGAAAAAATACTATATAATTGTATGTCCATTTAGCAAGCAGGAGGCTAGAGATGGATGAGGAATTGATCTCTTAATGCAATAGATGGCGCATTGATCGGATTTTTTCCTTATGGTTTAGCAAACATGCTTGGGGGTTTTGGAGCAAGTAAAACTTGGCTTTTCTAGGAGTTAGTTGGGAGGAACAACAATTTCAGTTCTGTTTTTTTGAAAATGGTGTCAGGTTCCCAATTTCTATTCCTATATGTTTAACGTATTGTTAAAGTATAATTCAAGTGTATATTTGAATTATAATCTCAGTAATTGATACTGTGCATCTATTTTTATCATCTTTCCTATTTTATGTTTCAATTTAATGTAAAATGATCTTGATCAGTAGAGACTTCATGGATATATGGTCTTAGTATACTTTAATGAATATCTGCTTGGGATTCCATACCCAAATCAGAGTTTTGAGTAAGAATGGTTGTAATGTTAGCATTTCTAGGAAATCTAAATGAAAAACTATTATGGATCTCGTTAAATGTTATAATTTATTCCTCCATATGTTCTATTAAAGTATTTTAAATGTAGTTATTTAACTAACCATTTCCCTAGAATTCAATGTCTTTTTACACAATCTGTCTCTTCCCTCTAAAATGTATCAAATTAAAACATATTCCAAATTAAAACCTTGTTATCATAGTTCCTATGGGTACGACTAGTCCTTAAATTATATGCTTAACAAATTCATTACATAATTAAAATTCCAATATATAAACAGTAAAAAAAAGAGTGCATACTGTACCTTATAATTTTCTAGGATAGACATAATAGAGCAGAGAGGATTTTTCTAAGATAATATGTCTATTTAGAAAGAAATAGGCTAACGATGTAAGGGGAATTGATTTCTTAATACAAGATATGACGCATTGATCGAATTTTGTTGTAATATCCCTCTTACACACCCTGTAATTGTAAAATGTTTATTGTATCTGTTCTGGAGAGAAGCTCAAGGCCAAGGCCCCACTAGAAACAAGACCTGGAAATCTATATGAGTTAATTACCTAAGTGATAAACTTAGGAGATCTAAGACTTTGACGCAACCTACCGATGGGAAACTAAACCCACTACGGTTAAAAATGAATGGTTAGGGAGACATAATTCGAGCATGTAATATTACATATCATCTTGATTATGGCAGTGTTAGAGATAAGAACTCACCCTCTAAGGGATTTCTACTTCGCTGAAATTATCCCAGCTAAGATACCATATCCTAGTTAATAACCCTATTATTGTTAAGCCATTATAGAGGAATTTGCAATAATCTTAACGTCGACATAAAAGAGTCAAGGAATTTAAGTTTTAAAATTAAAAAAGGAAAACAAACTAAGGATTTAATTGTTAAAGGGACTATAGGTCGTAACTCCCTTGAAAATCGAAAATAAGATATCATCTTCACCATACGTCGTTTAATAATTTGGTGACATACCATCTTCCGAGAATAATTATATAGAGACTTATATTATACTTGACATATATTTGATTAATATATGAAGCTAAGGTGTATATATATATATATATTTGGTGAGAGGGAAATGCCTGCATTGGTGTGCATGCTGAGTGAAATGGTTTAATTATATTTCCTTAAGGATCCCTAATAATCACAACAATTGGAAATCATCCTAAAACTTAGGGAGAACCCTTTGTATAAATTAAATAAAGGGTGACTACAGAAAAATACTTTATATATATATATCTATATCTATATATACACACACACACACACACACACACACACATATATATAACTTATAAATAAAGTACATTTACGTAAGAAAAGAATATTTTTCCTTTCTATGACGAGCGAGAAGTAACTGATGTAATTACTCTCCACAACAAGGATTACTAAAGTGTGCAATACTTATATTTTTCTTAACCATTATTTTTGCAAAAGAAATATTTTTGAGGCTAAAAGGCTGGTTGTGGGTTGGATGCATGCCCTTAAGGTGGTTAATTGACTACAAGAATGATTGTGAGATTGAGGGAGACCTACCTCAGCAAAGTTAATGGAAGATTTACTACCTTGATTTGTGGGAATCCTGGCGTACCTTAGGGAAAGAACCATTCTCCTTTTGTTATTTAATAATTTACAAAATTGGTTTGTAAAAGGGTGATATATGCTCTCTCTATGAGCAACAATTTCTGAGTTTTATAAGCAAAATGATCTATACGTGTTGAGGAGACATGATCTCTGCTTATTGAGCATAATTCTTTCTGTGTGTTGAGGAGGCATGATCTGTGCATATTGAGAAGAATGCTTTCTGATTGTTGAGGAGGAATGCTATTTGCACCTTGATTGAGGCATTATCTCTGCATGTTGAGGAGATATATTTTCTCTAGTTGGTGGTGTCTGAATTTTCACGAGTGTAGGGATCTGGATTTCCAAGAGAAATATCAATGACGCAGTTCAGTAAGTTGGATTGTAAATCATATTTGGTAAGAGCCCACACTTCTGCTCTTCCAAAATTATATGAAATGCCCTTAAATTCTTATGATCATGAGGATTTAGGAAGGCTAGGGGAATCACTATTAGAATAATGAAATGCGATTTCATTTCGGTGTGCTTACCTTGTCATATTTTTTTGAATGCTTGCGGTTCCCATTTATTGATTTAGAAGTGGTCTGTGTGTGTGACTTTGTTTTTGATTCACCTTGCCAGAATTTTTAAACCTCGTGCTTTGCTTGGTTTAATATCGTCAATAATTAAGATCGTGGTAGGTATAGGGAAATTTGCATACTGGTTTTCCTAGAACATTTCCGGAGCTGTAGATAAATGCAATTCATATTGTGGCCACGATTTGAACCTTGCATCTTAGGAGTGTGAGATTAGGCATGCAATCCCCTTCTTTTTATCTACTTAATGTTTATTTCTACCTTGAACTGCAAGGACTCAAACCGCCGTAACTTTTTCATCACTAACTTATTGGTGTGTTTCATTTTGATATCTACATGCCTTCCTTTGTCTGTGTTGAGATATATCCACACTATAGAGTGGAGTTCGTTGTATATAATTTTAGACTGTCATTGAGTATCTGTATCTACATTATTTTTATTTGGTGCATGCAACTCTAGTTCTATGTCCAATTTCATATCAACACTATAGAACGCGCCCCCGAAAGGTTGCATTGATTATGGAGGTTGGAACCCTTGCATTTTTGTTTGAATGTAGATCCAATATCGTCGCAAACTCTGCAATTTCCTTCACATTTCAGATTGGGAACTTAAAATCACTTGTATCCTACGAATTGAGGTTGTCTAAATAACCATTTGCATTGCCAAATGAAAGCGCGAGAATTATTTTACAAGTTTTAAAATTATATTATCCATGACATTCCAGGTTTTATGTCAAATCTTGAACCGATTTAGGAAAATAGACTATATGATTATCCTTTATCCGGCATGATCAATTAAATGTGATGGATAAAATAGTTTATAATAATTATCAGCATCACTTGACCTGCAAGTCCCCGAATTCCGAGCACGTAGGACTATTCTGGATTTTTCAAGTCCTTATAAGTGTTATTTCAGACTTCCTTTTGCTCATTCGGTCAAGAATGAGGTTCCATAAAACAATGGACTGTTCATGTACTTTTGTAACCCTATTTGATCAAGTTTATTCACCCTTCAACTTTGCATGCAATCCTAAGTTCACCTTTTTTATGCTCTCCATAAAGGAACAATCCGATATGTTAGAAGTTTGGAAAGTTTTCAACAGCCATATACATTCCTGCTGCTAACAAATTTTTGAATCTTCACTATTTTTCTTTTCCGTTATTGTATGTCCATATATGGCTTGTTTCGCCAAAACAAGATTGCAATAATTACAATCTTTACCTTTCACATAGTCAAGTACATCCAAAACCGATAGGTTGTAATGGTTAGTAGGTAAGATAAAATAACTTTATTGATGTACAAGATTTGTGAATGGCCAAAATAAGGGTAAGATAATTTCATTTACCATGTCTACATTTGCTGAATTATGCATGGTGCATCTAGATGGTTCAGATGCCACACTTGATAGGTAGTAGTTAAAGGCATGTGGATTCGAGCTTGATAGGAAATTTAAGCGAAACAAGAATCATCCATATCATTGTACAAAGTTCATTAAGACATCTCTCAACTGAAAAAGATTTACTTATTTAACATCAATGGATACAAAAAGCCCATTCCCAAGATTTAGGGTTATTTTAACTTGCAGACTTAACTCTGAACTATGCAATGAAGCAAATTGAGCGATCTGCAGCAGAAATTTGAATATTTATATCTATGGGCTAGTACTTCCCGGTAAAAATATTGATGAAAAGATTGGCAGCAGAGGTGCCACGAAATTGGAATTCTTCCCTTTAAAAAATAATATAAAATGCTTTGGTGGACATAGCCTCAAGGATGGGGTGAAACACATATATGATTGTCTCTATTTTGCTTATGTTTTATGATGGTATTTAACAATGCACAATGATAACCTAACTTTATTTGTGTGATCGATTATTGCAAGCATACATCTAAAGGTACATATGTCGTGGGGACAAGCTATTGGATAGTTAAGCAATTTTTTACCTTTGTGTTTAACATTCGATTTCAATAGGTGAGTAATGATTAATTGTAAGATCTTACTACCATGACCTTATAATAAGGAAAAATATTAGTAATGTTTTATGTTGTGAGAAAAATGAAGTATGACCAAAGAATTAAGATCAAATAATGAGAACTTGAGATGAATGTATTAGTTTTTTCTACAATGCATTAGCTTCGTTTTACAATTACGTGAATTGCACCCTCTCAAGGATTAACATGGTTGGATTATTATTTATAGTAGGGGTGAGTTTCCTTTTTCTTTCGCTCATTTTTTTAGAATTTACACTGAGGAATGATGGATATGTTACATATAGTATCAGTGCACTGAGGTTGCAACACTTAGGCCTCCTTGGGCTCAAATTGATGCTACATATTTTCATAAGAACTAATGACCAAATTTGCTTGTAGATAGCAGGAATCAACAATAGATACCACACAGGAGCCTTAAGATGTACCAACAATAGGATATACAGTTATGTAAGAGGGGTTGGAAGAACCTTGGAAAAATTAAAACGCCATGGCCCATTGGTTTCACCTCATCAATGTTGAGCGTAACGAGATAAGTACATAAGTACCTTGTTGTTTCTTTTATTACTTCCAAAGATGTTTACCGAATTACTAAGACCGTTGTTCATCTCTATGGATTTGCACAACTAATGTTTTAGTGAGGTATAGATGAACTCTTGCTCAATGAAAATATTATGGTAGTTTAGATTATGAATATTAATGTGGAATTTCAAGTGCTGAAATGAGTAACCTTTAGAACCTATATTTCAAACTCGCCATTAATGACATCATATATTTTGGAGAAGATTCTTATTGGAAAATTGTACTGGATTGCATTGAAAAACATAGTGAATATTTTTGTTGAGGATTGTTAGAAGAACATGACGTATGTTATAAACTAGCATTGAAAGGATTACATCGTTAACAATAAATGTAGGGATGCTAAATGCGAATAATGATTATAAGTCTTCTAAGACCTATTGTGGTGTTCCCAATTGGTAATAAATAAATGAAAGTGGATCATTACAATATGTTCCAATTCGATTTAGAGGTTCCATTATGTTAGGGAACGTATTTTGATATATATATGTAAATATATATATACACCTCACCTTATAGATATTTTCTTAGAGAGAAAAATAGTAAAAGTTCTTGGAGATAGCAAGGTAGCTATTAATAGGAACTTGATAAGTTAATCTTTTAGGAAAAGAGTAACTATATTGCCCTTGGAACTATCTTAAAGATTAGCTACAACTATCACATATAGTAAATTATTTAAGCATGAAGATAAGTGATGCTAAAAGAATAACTTTATTAGGGGCATATATTGTTAGGATTATGCAAAATACAAATTGTATCGAATGAATATTAGTGGTGTTTAAGGTACAAAGGTCTATACACTAACATTGTATTAAAATGTGAAACATTTGTTTACATTTGGAATTTCTTGTAAGACTAGGAGCATATAGTTGCATTGAATCCTATAGCTACATTGGTACATGGCATTCAAAGGCTACGACTAAAGGACCATAGTAGAATTTCATATGTGCACAATATGTTGGCAACGGCTTAATTGTTGTTGAGGAGTATGACTGTTTATAATTAAGAACAAATTGTTTTGTTTGGGCATGTTAGATCATAGTTCAAAGGAACCTATGGTTCTCAAGATTGGTTCCATAAAAAAATGTGAGGAATTAGTTGGATGAGACCTCTGATGCTCCCCTATGCACATCACTAGCATATGACTTTGGGTGTTAAATGGATATAATCCAAGGAAGAGTTATGTTTTGTTATCATCTTTCTATCATCATTGTTCATGAATTAATAGATCTGGAAATGGTGATTTATGGTTATGCATAATAGTGAATGATGAAAGAAGTGAATGTTAATTAGCTTCTAAGAGAAGATGCTATCTTGTGTAGCTATTAATCATTATGAAGTGAAGGTTTATAAGAATTTGTGATTAATTAATGATTGTTGTATTGGTAGATTTCATTAGCTTACTAAATGGATTCTAAGTGAAGGTAGAACATGAATGTTAAATTTGTGGTGAAGAGACTCCATGTTAGTTGCAATAAGATATACAACTATTTTAGGGTATGGCCTTTACTTGTAATTGTTAGCATACAAGAAATTGGGTTGTGTACATAAAGATTATTGATCTATTTATACATTTTCACTAGTACTATTTACATTTTTACAAGTATGACAATGTTCCTTAAAGTATTTCCTTCGTCATGATCTGGGATTTCAGTATAGATAAGGTGAATAGTAAAAAGTGTTGTGCATAAATCAATGATGTTACTAGTGTACCAGTATCAAGGCTCTTAATTTTGATGAACAAAAATGAGGTAAGACATGATTTAAGGAGTTAAAATGCAAAATCATGGTAAGTAGTTTAATTTGAAATATTGACGTCAGTAGAATCAATGATATGATAAACTAACCATCTATGGATTTGTTGCAAGCATGTGAACTATGGCCATGAAGAGAACCAGGGCTCCATGGCTGTAATAAGCTAAAAGATATGAGAGAAATCTCATGTGCATAAAGTTGTTACCCATGAGAAATGTGGTGATAAAGAAAGTGTACAAGAGGTACATATTTTTCCCCCAGCCAACTAGGAACCAATATGCATTCTGGGGACGCTTGGTTGTAAGACATTATGGTTAGGACTCTTTCCACACACATTCATGCCGCGTAAGAGGATTGTCACAAGAGTGGGGGATCCGTGAAGATAATAACCTATAGGTATTATGGTGTATGAGAAAAGAAGTACCTCAGCTTGGTGAAGTGCCCTGAATAGAATAGGTAGGAGATACGCCTGAAGAAGGGTATTGTCCTTGTGTTGGGTAGCTTGGATCAGTACTAAAAGTACTATTAGCACTTTGAGTGCTTTCTTGGATGGAGGACATCTATAGAGACTAGAAAGACGCTTATAAGAAATAATACTTGAAAAAGGTATACGCATTGCAAGTGAATTCGTTACTATGTGGACACGCAACTATATGATGTGCTTTACTAGATAAATTTTTGGAAGACCCGATCTTGTGACAGGAAACTACAGGTATTGAAGAATGGCGACTTGGAAAGACCCAGGAAAGATCAAAAGGGATTAGAGCAGAAAATACAAAGCATGAAAGATGGCTCATGAGAAGGAGGAAATTGGATGAAAATAGGAACACTGAGGATGGTGCTATATTTAAGGGGGGAAGGATGTAATATCCCTCTTGCACATCTTGTAATTGTAAAATTTTTACTGTATTTGGTCTGGTGAGGAGATATAGGCCAAGGCCCCACCAAAAACAAGACCTAGAAATCTATATGAGCTAATTAACTAAGTGATAAACATAGGTTACCTAAGACTTTGGTGCAACTTACCGACGAGATACTAAACCCACCACGGATAAAAACAAATGGTTAGGGAGCGATAATTTGAGCATGTAATATTACATATCGTCTTGATTATGGTAGTGTTAGAGATAAGGACTCACCCTCTAAGGGATTCCTACTTCCTTGAAATTATCCCCACTAAGATACCATAGCCTAGTTACTAACCCTATTATGATTAAGCCATGATAGAGGGACTTGTAATCATATTAACGTCGACATAAAAGAGTCAAGGAATTTAAGTTTTAAAATTAAAAAAAGAAAACAACCTAAGGATTTAATTGTTAAAGGGACTATAGGTCATACCTCCCTTGAAAATTGAAAGGAAGATATCATCTTTGCCATACCCCATTTAATAATTTGGTGAGATACCATCTTCCAAGACTAATTATATAGAGACTTATATTATACTTGACATATATTTGATTAATATATGAAGTTAAGGTGTGTGTGTGTGTGTGTATATATATATATATATATATATATATATATTTGGTGAGAGGGAAATCCCTACATTGGTGGCCATGATGAGTGAAATGGTTTAATTATATTTCCTTAAGGATCCCTAATAATCACAACAATTGGAAATCATCCTAAAACTTAGGGAGAACCCTTTGTATAAATTAAATAAAGGGTGACTACAGAAAAATACTTTATATATATATATCTATATCTATATATACACACACACACACACACACACACACACACACACATATATATAACTTATAAATAAAGTACATTTACCTAAGAAAATAATTATTTTCCTTTCTATGAGGAGCGAGAAGTAATTGATCTTATTACTCTCCATGATAAGGATTATTAAAGTGTGCAATACTCATATTTTCCTTAACCATTATTTTGGAAAAAGAAATATTTTTGAGGCTAAATGACTAATTGTGGGTTGGACGCATGCCTTTGAGGTGGTTAATTGATTCCGAGATTGATTGTGAGATTCAGGGAGATCTGTCTCAACAAAGTTAATGGCATATTTACTGCCTTGATTTGTTGGAAGCCTGGCGCACCTTAGGGAAAGAACCATTCTCCTTTGGTTATTTAATAAGTTATGAAATTGGTTTGGAAAAGGGCGATCTGTGCTCTCTCTATGAGCAACAATTTATGATTTTTATAAACAAACTGATCTATGCATGTTGAGGAGACATGATGTTTGCATATCGAGCATAATGCTTTCTGTATGTTGAGGAGGCATGATCTGTACATATTGAGCAGAATGTTTTTTGAGTGCTGACAAGGAATGATATTTGCGCCTTGATTGAGGCATAATATCTGCATGTTGAGGAGATATCTTTACTCTATTTGGTGGCGTATGAATTTTCACGAGCGTAGGGATCTGGATTTTCGGGCGAAATATCAATGACGCGGTTCAGTAAGTTGGGTTGTAAATCATATCCGGTAAGAACCCACACTTCTACTCTTCCAAAATTATATGAAATTCCCTTAAATTATTATGATTGTGAGGAGTTAGGAAGGCTAGGGGAATTACTATTACAATGATGAAATGTGATTTCATTTGGGTGTGCCTTCCTTCTGATATTTTTTTGGAATGATTCTGGTTCCCATTTATTGACTCGAAAGTGGTCTGTGTGTGTGACTCTCTTTTTTATCCACCTTACCGGTATTTTTAAGCCTCGTGCTTTCCTTCGTTTAATATCGTAAATAATTAAGATCGTGGTACGTATAAGGAAATTTGCATATTGTTTTCCTAGAACATTTCCAGAGCTGTAGAGAAATGTAATTCATAATGTGGCCACAATTTGAACCTTACATCTTAGGAGTGTGAGATCAGGCTTGTAATCCCCTTCCTTTAATCTACTTAACATTTATTTATAACTTGAACTAGAAGGACTCAAACCGTCATAATCTTTTCATCACTAACTTATTGGTGCATTTGATTTTGATATCTACATGTCTTCCTTTATCTATGTTGAGATATATCCACACTATAGACTAGAGTTTGTTGTATATAATTTTAGACTCGCATTGAGTATTCGTATCTACATTATTTTTATTTGGGTGCATGTGTCTCTGGTTCCACTTCCAATTGTATATTAGCACTATAGAACACACCCTCCAAAGGTTGCATTGATTATCGAGGTTGGAACCCTTGCATTTTCATTTGAATGTAGATCCAATATTGACGAAAACATTGCAATTTCCTTCACATTTTAGATTGGGAACTTGAAATCACTTGTATCCTATGAATTGAAGTTGTCTAAATAACCATTTGCATTTCCAAATGAAAGCGTGAGAATTAGTTTACAAGTTTTAAAATTATATTATCCATGACATTCCAGGTTTTATGTCAAATCCTGAACCGATTTAGGAAAATAGACTATATGATTAGCCATTATCTGGAATGATCAATTAAATGTGATGGGTAAAATATTTTATAATAATTATCAGCCTGACTTGACCTATCAGTCCCCGAATTTCGAGCACATCACACTATTATAGATTTGTCAAGTCGTTATAAGTGTTCTTTCGGGCTTCCTTTTTCTCATTTGGTCAAGAATGAGGTTCCATAAAAAAATGGATTGTTCATGTACTTTTGTAACCCTGTTTGATCAACTTTATTCACCCTTTCTTCAACTTTGCATGGAATCATAAGTTCACCTTTTTTATGCTCTCCTTGAAGGAAGAATCTGATATGTTAGCAGTTTCGAAAGTTTTCAACAACCATATACATTGCTGATGTTAGTAAAATTTTGAATATTCACTATTTTTCTTGTCCGTTAGTTGTATTTCAAAAGATGGCTTGTTTCACGAAAACAAGATTGTAATAATTACAATGTTTACTTTTTACATAGTCATGTACATCCGAAAGTGGTAGGTTGTAATGGTTAGTAGGTAAGATAAAATAACTTTATTGATGTACAAGATTTGTGAATGGCCAAAATACGGGTAAGATAATTTCATTCACCACGTCTGCATTTGCTAAATTATGCATGGTGCATCTATATGATTCAGATGTTGCACTTGATAGGTAGTAGTTAAAGGCATGTGAATTCGATCCTGATAGGAAATTTAGGCGAAACAAGAATCATCCAAATCATTGTACAAATTTCATTAAGACAACTATCAACTACAAAAGAGTTACTTCTTTAACATCACTGGATACAAAAATCCCATTCCCAAGATTTAGGGTTATTTTAACTTACTGACTTATCTCTGAATTGTGCAATAAGGAAAATTGAGCGGTCTGCAGCAGAAAGTTCAATATTTATATCTATGGGAGAGTACTTCCTAGTAAAAATATTGATGAAAAGATTGGTAGTGAAGGTGCCACAAAATTGTAATTCTTCCCTTTAAAAAATAATATAAACAAGCTTTGGTGGGCGCACCCTCAAAGATGGAGTGAACCACGTATATGATTGTCTCTATTTTGTTTATGTTTTATGATGGTATTTAACGATGCACAATGATAACCTCACTTTATTTGTGTGATGGTATATTGCAAGTATACAACTAAAGGTATATATGTCATGTGGAAAAGCTATTGGATAGTTAAATGATTTTTGACCTTTGTGTTTAAAATTTGATTTCAACCGGTGAGTAATAATTAATTGTAATATCTTACTACCATGACCTTAGAATAAGGAAATATATTAGTAATGTTTGATGTTGTGAGAAAAATGAAGTATGACCAAAGAATTAAGATCAAATAATGAGAACTTGAGATGAATGTATTAGTTCTTTCTACAATGCATTAGCTTCTTTTTACAATTACGTGAATTACGCCCTCTTAAGGGATTAACATGGTTGGATTGTTGTTTATAGTAGGGGTGATTTTCCTTTTTCTTTTACCCCTTTTTTCAGAATTTACACTGAGAAATCATGGAGATGTTACATTTGTCCTTGTGGTTCAACAAACAAGATTGACGGTTCTGTAGCAAACAAGACTTGATTGCTCTAGGAGTTGGTTAAAAGGAATGTCAGCTTCAGTTATTTTTTCCCAGCAATGGTGTCAAGTTCCCGATTTCTATTCTTATCTATTTAAAGTATTGTTAAAGTATAATTCATCTATAGATTTGAATCGTAATGTCAGTAACTGATACTATGCATGTGTTCCTATAATCTTTCTTATTTTATGTTATGATTTAACGTAAACTAATCTTAATTAGCAGAGAAGTCCTGATGTTATAGCATGTTTTTGTTTCTCATTTTAAAGCATTTGCTTGTTTTTTAAAGCATGGTTTTTCTTTCATTTTTAAGTTTTGACTTTAGTTTCTTTTAAATTCTTCTTTGATTATATGCTTATACTTATAGTTGATTTAATAGTTTTCTTCCAATTTTGGTTTTACTTAGTGAGATTTATGGTTTCTAGGGGCTTGTAGAATGTATATATGACTTAAAGGCTCTAAAAAATATGATAAGGTTTTATTTAAAGCCATTTAACCAAAGTTTAACCCTTTGCTGTGAGTTTTGTTTTAAAAATTATTAAAACAGATATTCTTGTAGCGCAATCTCACAAAAGGTAAACACGCGCTTAACAAGAAAATAATGCTATCTAAAAAATAATGATTTTGGCTCGATATTTTCAAAATTCGTGCATAGGAAAAGTATTTCATACCTGTCGATGATTTTGATACGTGTTTTCAGCCACAGTAATCATTGTGACAAGTGTTATGAGATCAGGAAAGGAATCCTTTGGGTGAGTTGCAGTTGTTTGGAAGTTATGAGATATAGAGTGGTGGAACCATAATGATTATGCACGATGACGAAAATTTTCCACTAGCTATGCATTTCCTGAATGCATGAAGACCATAGAAGTCATGGAAAGACCTGGGAATTTGTGATTGAAGATTGAAAAAGGTCGACAATTTATGGTTTTGCAGGTTAACTGTTTAGCACTGTTGTGGCAGTCAGAGATAGACTTAAGAATGAAATTGGACTCCTGGGAAGACAGAAAAGCAGATTTTGAGCAACCGAATCCATTATTCAGACATGTATGAAGCAAATTATTGTCATATTCCATGTATTTGGGTTCACACTGATAGAAGATTAGTTATTGAGATTAACTAAATGTTAGTGCATAAACTCAATTTTTGCTCAATGTCGAATTTTCTCTATCAGTAGAGTCAAAATACTTATCAGTTTGAGAAGTAAAATTCAGCTCAAGGGTTTAGTTTTCTGAACATATGATTGACTATTAAAATTGCAAATATTTGAATAGAGTTAAGTTCTTTATTGAAGAAATCATTTTTAAGATCAATTATCCAGAATGAAGAGGAGTGGGAAAACAAACAGAGCTGAACCCTCAGATATGTCTTGGGTTCAATCTTTCCCTGACTGTGCAAGGTTATTTTCAGAAGCAGGATGGTTAAAGTATTTTGAGAATATTGATGGACATCACATATAAGTTTGATATAAGTTTGCATAGGGATTAGATAATGACATAATAACTTTTGACACCCTAAAGGTTGAGCTAACTAGAGAGCTAATAGCAGAGGCTACAAGGATCCCTGATGAAGGTGAATATTGGTTCAAGAAGGTACCTTTTATCTTTGATTCATAGAATTACTTTCTTCCAAATGTTGTTGCAGACTGGGGTAAAGGAGTGCATATCTACAATTTCAAACCAGAGTGGACAGAACCAATTAAAATTATGCAAATTTATGTAACTTGTGAAGGAAGATATGCATTTGTATTTAAGTATCATTTCATGTTTTTGCAGGATCTAAATCATGAAGCAAAGATGAACCATCCTTTATTTTTCCTAAAGAATCTGCAAAAGATGTCCAGCAGAGTAAAAGAGCATCAAGACCATACTAAACAGTCCATATTTCATCATGGTCTGATAAAGCTAATCATAAGTACTGTGCTCCAAAAGAAGGAAAAAACCTGGGACTATTTTCTATTGTGGTATGGGTTTCAATTTGAGAAAGAAGACCAATCAAAGAAAAGATAGCTGAACAAAGGACAAAATTTAGTCAATAAATTGAAGGAAAAGGTCATAGTCGAGATAGAAGAAGATAGTGTGCAAGGAAAGTCTGTGACCCAAAGGGATGAAAATGTTGAAAATGAACAGCAGAATAAGGTTGAGGAAGATGAAATATCAAAGGGTCAAATGTAGGATTTAGAGCATGTAGAAGATAGCCTTCATGAAGAAGTAAATCAGGGAGTAGATGAAAGTTTGATAGAATAGGAACAAGTCCCTATGGGAGTACAGTCAGAAGATAAGAAAAGTCCATTGATTGATAAAGCTAGGGCTGACACTGAACAAGATTTACAGGAACATTCTGAAGAAGGGTTAATGTCATGAGGATTCAAAAGAAATGTAGTTCAACTAGAATCTATAAAACACCAAGGAAAAACTTTGAGCATGCTCGGGAATATTTGGGTAGGTTGGAGGACTAATACCAGACCCAAGAAGAAATTGAGATTGAATATGGAAAAATTGCTAAAACTTAAGCTGGATCAGAATAAAATTATGGTCATAGAATACTCTTCATCCTGAGAAAAGTTATAAGAGAATGAAGGCTTCAATGTAAAAGAGATGAAGGGTAAGAAACAGGTTATTTCAGAGGATAAGTCAGCCTTAACTGAAACTAAAATTTTAGAAGTGTTAAAAGAAGTTTGAAGGAAAGTAGGTTTAGACCATCATCAAGAAGATTTAATGAAGCAACATTTAGTTATAACAAGTTTTTGTGCAGAGAAAGAAAAAATTGTAGAACCATCACCCTAATACAGTTTTGAAGTTAATGAGTCTCCAAGGGCTCCTGTAGCTATGACAGAGGAGTAAGAGGAGGATTAAGAGATATTTAAGAAATTGAAGACCCCTTGGATGCCAAAGGGAATGCATTCAGTCTCAGAAGGAAAGTGTATTGATTCAGAGAATGAAAATTTGAAAAGAAATATTAAACAATATAAATATGAGATAGAATACCTGCATGAAACAAATGAAGGGTTAGTAACTGCTAACAGAATATTACGAGAGGATTTAGATGAGGTCAATAGCCATTATCAAGAGTTAATTGTAGTCTCTAAGGAAGCTTTGAAAAGGAAAATACAGACACAAAGTCTATATGGAGAATTGAAAAAAACGGTTCAATATTTAACACAGTAAAATTAGGAGCTTTCAAAAAGATTCGAAGAACTAGAAGCTGACCATCAGAAAAAAAGAAAGAAGACTCAAGAATTGGAAAGAATATCTCTTTTGGAAGAGGATGCTAAAGATTTGTAAAGTGATTGAAATGATAATGGTTATTAGTTAGTTTAATATGTATGACTCTATTTTTGTTAATTAATTCGGTAGTATGAGCTAAAAATAAGTTTTTCAGTTATGTAACTATTTTTGGGTAACTAAGATAAAAGTAAGACTGAAGAAAGATTGAGGGTTCAAATTTTCGTACAAGGGGAGGTTGTTAGCTACCATTCAGAGCTAAGTTTCAGAAACTCTTATGTATTTTGAATTACTGATTATGGTATATATGCAAACTATAATCCCTATTTATCTTAACTATTGGTTTCTTTTCTAATTGGTTTAATCACTCAATTTATAAATTCATTTCCTGTTTAATGTTATTTCTCATGAAATGCTTGTGAGTTGTGAATGAAATTCAATAATGTGTTTATTTTGTTCTGGTTTATTCTTCGTATATGATACATCTCAGTATTTCATTGTTGCAAGATTTATTTTTGTCCTAGGCCTATGAGTTTTTACCCTCTTGTTTAAAACTGCACAACCAAAACCCTAAAAAACCTGTTTTTCTTAATTTGATTTATTGAGATTGTGTTGGCTTGTTATTTAGTAGTATGAGCACAATTTTTGGCACTAACATATTTGGCACCGTTTCCAGGGATGAAGCTGAAGCATACTTTCCCTGGTTTACTCATCATTCAATCAGTTTTGAGAGGTGGATTTAAACCAACAAATTTTAAAGACTACATTTCACCAAACAGTTCACAGTGGCTACTAAAAGAGTTGGAACAAGAAGTAGGCCTAGTTCACCTTTACAATTGGGTGTCTCAGACCGAGAGAAAATTCTAAAAACAACTAGGAAAATCAAAAGGTCTCAATCATCTCCAGCCTTATGTAACCCTGATCAAATAGATTTATTGTCACCATTTTCTGTTTCAAAGGAAGAGGAATAATATTCATCCTGGTTGAAACCTACAATCCCTGTTAACAATTTTCAGATTTTTACTGATCCTTAGTCTTTGAAGAAAGCAAAAGATTTATCTCCTGGCAAAATCCCTTTATTTCACCTCAAAGTTAGTAAGAGTCCTTTTAATCCAAGTTGCAGTCAAGTTTTTCCTTCATCTAAACCAGTCAATTTAAATATGGCAGCCCAAAATCAACCATTAGATATGATGGATCGAATGGTAGCAGCTAGGTATGCACCTCTAGTTTTACCTCAGCCCTTAAATCTCTTCCTGGTGGATATTATGAAAAGTACTTACCTATGTTTAATGGACAAGGTGAGAGAACAGCTGAGGAGAATTGGGATGCATTTCTCAGCTATGCAGATAATCATAATATCAAGGAAAAAGATGTGTGGATGAGGATGTTCGTATAGAGTCTATATGGAGAGGTTATAAGATGGTTCAGAGAGTTACCAGCAAACTCTATTACTTTAATAGAAGAGCTTCAAGATGTTTTCATGAGACAATGGGGCGATACTAAGGATAACACATTTTACATTACAGAGTTTGGAGCCCTAAGAAGGAAGAAAGATGAAACTATAGATGATTTCTCTAAGATGTTAAATAAAATGTATGGTAGAATTCCTCCTGAGATTAAACCTTCTGAAACTTCTGCAAAACTCACTTCTGCTAATGATTTTGACCATGATTTTTCCTTACTCTTGAGAGAAATAAGACTTGTTACTTTACTTAATATGCAAGAAGCAACATTAGAGGTGGAATCTAATATTCTTGCTTCTAATATACTGAATGGAAACTCATCTCAACAAGTTTATGAAACAAAGGGTAAGAAAGAGGCAGCTCCAGTAGTTTCAACATCACACTCTACAGATGGTAAGATTGATGAGATGGAAAAACTAGTGAAAATCCTAACAGCAAAACTAAACAAATTGGAATTAGAGAAAAATTCCAATAAACCTATTCAAGAGGGGGACAGAAATCCTAATAATCCAAATGAGTTCAGAAGACGGTTTGCACCTCGTTTCATTCCCAAAGAGAGGAGAAATAATGACATCCAATGAGAGAGGAGAGAAGCTAAAGATAAAAAGGTGCCACCCCCACTTCAAAACATTGTCATTGATGAAGGATAAATAGAAGAAGAAGAGATTTTTGAAGATCCAAATCAAGACATGAATTATTTTGGAGAACATTTGACTGAAGGTTTTGTGACTAAGGAATATTTTTTAAACTTTGAATATTATGATGAAAATGTTTTTCAAACAGAAAATGATTTAAACCTTGAAGTAATTGCTGATATATATCATTCTGATCCAAATAAAACCCTAAATTTAAGATCAGGGCCAAAACAGGTGGTTCAAAACCCTAAGAAGAAGGCAATTCCTCCTCTTAAACAACAGTCTAATCCAATATTAGAAAAAAAACAGAATCACGATAAACCAGAGAAGGTTATTGAAGCTGAAGAAGTGAATAAGAATATGAAGAATTTTAATCTCAAAAATGAATTGTGAAAAATTAAAATCCCCATACCTTTCATTTTGTTGATAAAAAATCCTTCTTACAAAAATTCAGTTTTGAAAATGATAGGTTCAGCAAGCAGTCAAGTACCCTCTGACATAGTAAATTTACAAGAGGAAAATCCAAATTTTTTTATTGGATCAGCTTTGGCAAAAAAAACTGAAAATGAGGCAAGTGCATCTCCACTTTTTTACATCACATTAACCATTCATGAGCAGATGATACATAATTTCCTTTTGGATTCAGGAGCGTCTCATAATCTAATTCCAAAAGCAGTCAGGGAGGCTTTAGGGTTGAGCGTAAAAAAACCTTATCATGACTTGTATGCTTTTGTTCTCGAGCTGTAAAATGTTTAGGAGTGATAAAGGATATGGTGGTTAGCTTAGCTCAACTACCAATAAAAAGTGTTATTATGGATTGAGTAGTGGCAGATATCACACCTAAGTTTGGAATTGTCCTTTCTAGATCTTGGGCTAAGAAGGTAGGTGGAACTCTACAGATGGACTTAACATATGCAACCATTCATGTCTTTGGAGGTGAGAATAGAAGGTTGTATAGAGAGTTACAATTTGCTTATATTGTAATTGCTGACAGGAATCCTACAAATCATCCATTATATGTTGTTGAAAAATATTTGGGTACTTGTATGTTGCACTATAGTGATGATAATGATGCTGCTGGTATATTACAAGTTGAAAAAGAAAAATCAGTCAAATGCACTAGGGAACATGAGGATGAACTTTGGAAAATTTATTTTGATGGATCATCATCTAAAGAAGGCACTAGAGGAGGAGTTGTCCTGATATCTCCTGGTGGTGAAATGGTAAGATTAATGTACAAGTTACAATTTATTACCACTAATAATACAACAGAGTATGAAGCTCTGTTGTTAGGTTTGAGAGCTGCAAAATATTTAGGTATTAAACAAATATTTGTTTATGGCGACTCCGAGTTGGTTGTTCAGCAAGTAAGGAATAACTATCAAATAAAGCAAGATTTGTTGAAAGTGTATAGGTTTAAAGTATGGGATATGATAGAAAATTTATTTGTGGCCTTTAATATCTCTTATATTCATAGGGATCATAACCAAACTGCTAATTCTCTTGCCCTACCAGCCACAAATTTGAGGATTCCTAAAACAACATAGCCGAAGTATCCTATTGAAGTTAGGTTTAGACCTTCTATGCATGATAATATAAAGCAATGGAGAGTTTTTGAGGATGATTTTGAGATTAAAAGTTTTTTAGAGCTGACTCGTGAGTTTTCTAATTCCTTAATTAACTAAGAACAGGATGATGAAACTGAATATATTGCGGGTGTTGCAGAAAATGTAATGGATTCTAATATTGGCACCAAGGAGCACCCCAGAATACTGAATATCTCAAAGGCACTCACAATAGAGCAAAGAAACAGGTACAACAAGTTATTAAAATAATATGTTGATATTTTTGCTTCATCATACGACGATTTCAAGACATATGATACTAGTATTATACAGCATAAAGTGCCTTTGAAATCAAATGTCAAACCATTCAGACAGAAAATGAGAATCAATCCTCTTTTATTCCCCATTATAGAAAAGAAGGTAAAAAAATTGGTAGATGCTAAGGTTATTGTTCCCCTCTGATATTCTTCATTGGTAGCAAATCTAGTACCTATTAGGAAAAAGAATGGTGAGATAAGATTGTGTGTTGATTTTCAAAATTTGAATAGGTCTTCACTTAAAGATAATTATCCTTTACCAAAGATTGAACAAATATTGAAAAATGTTGTGGGTGCATAAAGAATCTTAGTGGTAGATGGTTTTTGATGGTATAACCAAATTGCAATGCACCCTAATGACAAAGAAAAGACAACTTTTACTACCCGTTGGGGTACTTTTATGTACGGCAAAATGCCTTTTGGATTAATGGATGTTGGAGCTACCTCTCAAACAAATATGGACATAGCCTTTGTGGGAGAGAGAGATAAGTTTGTGGTGATCTATTTAGATTATATTACAGTATTCTCATAGCATGATGACGAGCACTTAAAACACCTAAAACAAACTTTCTTGAAATGCAGAAAATATGGATTGTCTCTAAATCCCAAAAATTCGCATTTGGCTGTACAAGACCGTAAGTTGTTGGGTGATTTGGTTTCAGCTGATGGCATAAGGATAGATCCATAAAGGGTAAAAGCTATTCTGAAAATTAGTTTACCAAGAAGTAAGAAGGATGTGGAATCTTTTATTGGAAAAATAATTTTTCTGTGTTGGTTCATGCCGAATTTCGCTGAAACCATTAAAAAAATTACAACCATGTTGAAAAAAGATCAAGAAGTTAGGTGGACTGCAGAAGCTAAGAATTCATTTGAAAAGATAAGATAGCCCTTACAAAAGCACCAGTTCGAGTAAGTCCTGATTTTTCAAAGGATTTTTTGACTTTTTCTTTTGTATCAGAGGATACTTTAGCTGTTGTTTTATTTCAGAAGAATAACGTTGGACTTGAATAGCCAATTGCATTTTTTAGGAAGACCCTCAGAGAATCAGAGTTAAAGTAAGACACTTTGGAGAAGCAAGCTTACTCATTGGTAAAAGCATTAAAGTTTTTTATAATTTATGTTCTACATTCTAAAGTCATTGCTTATGTTCCTAATGTTGCCATTAAGGATGTATTAACTCAACCTGATAGTGAAGGAAAAAGGGGGAAATGGATTGCAAAGACAATGGAATATGACGTGGACATTAATCCTACAAATCTAGTTAAGGGACAGGGTTTGGCTAAATTGTTAGACGATTCAAATTGTCAAGCTTTATGTATTCATCTCATGGTAGAATAGCCCACACAAGAACAATTGGAAGCAGAGAAAGAGAAGGAAATAATTATGGACCAATATGTAGAATCCAGATGGTATGCAGACATTGTACACCTTCTTTTGTATTTACAACGTCCAGAACATCTAGATAAGAAAGCTGCTAGGTCATTGAAGTTGACAACTACTAAATATTTTTGATAAAAGAGCAGCTGTTTTGGAAAGATCCATGGGGCATTCTGCTTAGATGTTTGGACAAGCCAGAAATTGAAGAGGTAATCTATGAATCACATGAAGGTGCTTGTGGGGGACATAAGTATTGGAAGGAAACAACTTATAAAATCTTGAGAGTCAGATACTGTTGGGCTTATTTATTCTTCGATGTATATCAGCAGGTAAGATCTTGTATCCCATGCCAAATGTTTGTTGGAAAGAAAAAATTAGTGTCTTTACTGTTGAATTCTATTGTAGTGAATGCTCCTTTTTAGCAGTGGGGTTTGGACTTCATAGGGGAGATAAACCCTTCTTCTTCAGGGCGGCATAAATGGATTTTGATATCCCCACAAGAAATGAAATAGACAAGGTAAGCATTGATTTTATTCAGGAAAATATTCTTAGTAGATTTGGATGTCCCAAGAACTTAGTGACTGATAATGCTCAATCTTTTAAGTCCAAAGCTATGGTGACATTTTGTGAGAAGAATGGGATTGTTTTGAAACACTCAACACCTTATTATCCTAAGGGAAATGGGTTAGCTAAGTCAACCAATAAGAGCATTATTCAGAGTCTCAAGAAGTTATTGAAGCAAAATAAAAGATCATGGTACTCAATGTTAAAATATGCATTGTGGGCATACATGACAACAATTAAAAAGGAAATTAGAACTTCTCCTTTTCAACTTGTATATGGTACTGATGTAGTGTTTCTTGTTCAACTTGGTATTCCAGGGATGAAATTTATTCAAGATAGTCAAGAAGAACCCAGTGACATTCAAAGAAGAATCTATGCACTGATAGAATTACAGCAGGAATGTGAAGCAGTAGAAGAAAAGGCTTAGCTGTACAAAACAAATATCAAAGAAAGGTTTGATAGAAAGATAAAAGAGAACATATGATTGACTATTAAAATTGCAAATATTCAAATAGAGTTAAGTTCTTTACTTAAGAAAGCATTTTTAAGACCAATTATCCAGAATGAAGAGGAGTGGAAAAACAGATAGAGCCAAACCCTCAGATATGTCTTGGGTTCAAGCTTTCCCTGACTGTGCAAGGTTATTTTCAGAAGAAGGATGGTTAAAATATTTTGAGAAGATTGATGGACATCACACAGAACTTTCATATAATTTTGCATAGGGATTGGATAATGACATAGTTACTTTTGACACCCTAAATATTGAGCTGACCAGAGAGCTAACAACAGAGGCTACATGGATCCCTGATGAATGTGAATATTGGTTCAAGAAGGTACTCTTTACCTTTGATTCACATAATTACTTTCTTCCAAATGTTGTTGCATACTGGGGTAAAGGATTACATATCCAGAAGTTCAAACCAAAGTGGAGAGAACCAATTAAAATTATGCAAATTTATGTAACTTGTGAAGGAAGATATGGATTTGTATTTAAGTATCATTTCAGGTTTTTGCAGCATCTAAATCATGAAGCAAAGATGGACCTTCCTTTCTTTTTCCTAAAGAGTCTGCAAAAGATGTCCCACAGAGTAAAAGAGCATCACTTGACCATACTAAACAGTCCATATTTCATCATGGTCTGATAAAGCTAATCATAAGTACTGTGCTCCAAAAGAAGGGAAAAACCTGGGACTATTTTCTATTGTGGTCTGCGTTTCAATATGAGAAAGAATACCAATCAAAGAAAAGACAACTGAACAAAGGACATAACTTAGTCAATAAATTGAAGGAAAAGTTTATAGTCAAGATAGAAGAAGATAGTGCGCAAGGAAAGTCACATACCCCAATTTTGTAAAATAATGTTAATTATTTTAATTACATTTCCTAAGACATTATGCTAAATTTAATGCTAAGTAGGAACTGATGACTCAGCAGAGTCAACAGAAGTAGAATGTAATTCAGAATATTTTATTATTAATAAATAAAAATTGGAGACAACAGTATGGGAGAGCTGTTAAAAAGAGGTTACTGGTCAAACTGGTCGAGGGAAAAAGACAAGTGGCAGCATCCTCAAACACTTCCTAAGTTGCAGGTGGCAACTTCCCTACATTTGGGGTCACGATCCCCCAAGAAAGTGGGATCAGAGCAGGTGGCTCAATAAATGACAACTAACCCAAAAAAAGACCTAGGAAATCTTTTAAAAGTACCCAATGAATAGAGCTGAGGCTGCTTAGATATTTTCACATAGGAATCATTCAAGTGGAATGATATTTAGGAAATTCATTGGGGAAAAAATAGGGAAAAATTTGTAAGGAAGTTGTTCTGAGAGGAATGCTGCAGTAACCTGGTTTATTACAGCTTGTTGGCTAGAAGAACTTACTGATAAGTTCAGATTTGATACTGAGTTTTGAAGATTGGTATTTGACTATTGCTTCACCTAGTTCCATCCAGGGAGACCAGAGCAAGCTCGGGGGTCCTGAAAAGTCACTGTTTGAGTGCTCTTCAGGAGTTGGTAGGGAGGAATGACCTCCCATTATTGTTGTTGTCCAAAGTTCAAGCAGGTTCTGTCACTTAACTGTCTTTGTTTTAATAACTGTGAATGGTTGAATGTTATGTTTGTAGTTTATGATATAAGATTTAGCTGGTTTAGTGATGTAAATGTTTTAGTATACTAGTAATTGAATCTTTGATGGAAAAATAAGGACACACTGTGTTTTTCCACATCTAGGTTTTTACTAGACCGTACTGCAGCGCAGGGGTAAAGATTTAAAGAAAGATGATATGATGATAATACAGAATAGAATGTTAGTAGAATTTAAGAGTAGTTTCCTTGTGTTGTTTTTTAGAAGAATAATTGAACTGTTTGCTGATGATAGCATGTACCGGTAGGAAAAGGAGTTCTCGTTACTTTAGTCACTTTCAGTAACCTAAATGCTTCATAGATTTACAGTTTACCTTCTTCCAGACTTAATCACTGTTTATATAAAAATTAAATGGGAAGAGAGAACAACTAGATTTTCGAATTAATCCTACAGGTATTTCAGCTCGTAGCAGGATTTATATACA
>LPNX010866431.1:129839-142089 GCA_001517045.1 Pseudotsuga menziesii
ATTAACTATGTAAAATATTATCTGTGCAGTAATTAGATTAGCTCTATTATGAGTAAATTTTATAATTATTAGTTTGTCATTTAAATGAGATATTATAGAATATATAAAGGGTTTCTCTAATAAGGTATTTAGTATAGAAAATGTAAGAACACAGTAAATAAATAATAATTTATCTTGTGTTTATAACTAATAAAGAATACAGTTGATAAATATAAAATTGATAAGCACAGCTCTATACTTATTTAAATGAAGCAATGTATTCGGTTATAATATCAACAGTAACTGGAATTGAATTCTATACAAAAAGGATGTTTATAACATATACCTAAATTACTGTAATAAAACATAAACTTATTATAAGTTGCAGGGTAACAGTTATATAATAACAACTCCAACTCTTTCAAACATAATAAACTAAGTATCAATAATCATAAGAGCAATAGTACCTATAGATAAGGTAATGTGTTCATAAAATATTCTTTCTATTATATGTACTGTATGGATAAGGTATGCAAGTTAAAATACTAAGTACAGGAATAGTAATAATGGGTGATCTAGTCAATCTTAGTATTACAAGATCAATTATAATTCCTGTATTTAAAAAGGAAGTAACTGTTAGTTACTTAAATACTCCACATTAAATATGAATTAAAATAAACAAAGTCGCAGTATGCTCGACCTATCAAGCTGTTTTCCATTTTTACAACTTAACTATTATAATTTACAGAAGTATATTATGAACACAATTAAAATTTCCAAGATCATGTAAATATTCCTCTTATTGCCAAGCTTAAATATTATTATTATAATACAAGTAAGGAACGAAATAAATAAAGTGCAGTAATGTACTCTAAGCATAAGTTAATTGGAAAGACTGTATTAACAACTCATGTTTAAGTTAGGGTTTAAACCCTGTAAATACAAACACTAACAGAAGTATGAAATCGAGGTTTTTAAACCCCTTTTTCCAAGTTTTCTCTCGGACTTAGCATTTACACAGTAAAGCTAAACAAAGAGTCTAAAAGACTACTCAAAACTGTATTATAAATTTAACATAAATAAGCATTAAAAATTTCAGTACTTAAACAAAGAAATACAAATAAAGAAAACAGTATTAATACATATGTATTTTAAACTCAGGGTGGAAACCCTGTAGAATTATAATTACAGGATATATAAGGAGTCGAGGGGTATAAACCCTTTTCCAAAACAGGCTCACAGCCTCAAACTTTATACAGTAAAACTAACAGAAAATCGAATGGCTCTTTAAAGACCTCGGTCCCTATAAGTATCTAAGGAGCATGGCACTTTTGCCTTAGTTTTATTCATTTCTCACATAGCACTTAAAAACACAAGAAACTAACTCTTTTAATCATGGTCGTAGCCAGAGCACCCTCGCATAATGCAGGGGCTTCTTATTTTTACTACAAGTATCAAACAAGTTACTAAGAATGACTGAAGCTGCAGGGTTACAGGCCTCCCCGCGCCAACCCTCAAAGTTCCAAAAGAAACTCCCACAAAGAGAAAGTTCCATGGTTTAACCAGGCTTACCGGGACTTGGAAGCTGCTGCTCAATCCTTGTGTTAGAATCCGTGCAGAAGGGAGGGCCAAACCTATAGGCATGAAGGAAAACAATAATATTAGATTTCATAACTGGAATAATGAGCTTAATGTTAAGAGAAAAACAGTAAAAGCAAAGAAAGAATTTATACTTTTCATACCTGTTCTTTTTAATGAAGACACGACCACTCGTAACAGCATTACGAACATTAATGCAAGGAGGTAACCCTACTACAAGGAAGGAAAAGAAGCTTGACACACAGCCACACTCAACTCACAATACAGCAAGACAAGCCTTCAAACCTCATTGAGGGAGGCGGTTATCACATACAAGGGTTTGGGTTCATTTTATGATGACAGAGGAAAACCTAACGGTAGAACAGCCAACAGAGGACCAACAACAACGTATGGAACGATAAGAGAACGAGCCACAAGAGGAGGACAAGCTGGAGGATTCCGTTGCAGAGCAAAGGAGACACAAGGGTGCACCAGCACCATCGCAGAGCAATAGGAGCCGAAGGAGAAGGAGGTAATGAGAGCTAGGGTTTGTTAATAGCTCTGATAACAATGCAACACATGGCTATGGTAATGCCACGATATCCAGTAAATATTTTGACGAGCAGTGGGTTATGTGTATAGTTCAAACAAACATCTCACTGGAAGAATGATTCCCAATCATTCTTTCTAATCAATGGTTATCCTTAGTCCTCATGCAAAAGTCCATAAATATTTCACGCTGGATGCAAATAATGAGGTGTTCATTATTATTAACCCTAGATTGGTAATCGTCGAAATCATGGGAAATTGTATGATGACTTTTTAACATATAAAGTATGGTTATATGGAATCCAAACTATTCTGATTTTATGGCAAGATATGGTTATAACCCTCATGCCAAGTAAATATTATAATCACTTAGCTTATAATTTTATGTAAAACAAAAAGGGGTACTTCATTTATGAATTTTTGTTATAGGATCTCAAATAGAGAGTAAGCTATGAATCGAGTTATAAACTTGGTCGACTTTTAGACCTCTTATTCCACCTTATAACTCTTCTTATGAATTATTAAGTTCATTCCACTATGGCTTAACATAAGTCTATATTGTAAAGGATCATAAAGGAGGATAATAAAATGAAGAAAAACTATGACATTGATCCTATTGACCGTAGTAACCTCAATGGCTTATTTATATCGAATAAAATGGCAACATATGGTGGAAATATACGAAAATGAAAACAATGACTACTATGTGGTGACAGCCCCTGAATTAAGGTAACACCCTTAATCATATTTAATAACTTGACAAAGTTAGGCCACATTTTGATTATCTAGAAGGTTTACCATAGTAAAATAGATAGGCTATATAAAAAATCAAGATATGTTTTCTTTTATGATTTATAGTCCCTTAAAGATTTGTTCAGTTTATTTACCTAAAGGAATTAGGATGAACCTTGTTTCCTAAATATATTTATAGTACTGAAGATAAAATCTAGTAATGCTTGGAAACATTTAAGGAGGGAATAGAAAACTCTAAGCGTCATATGCATTAACATTAGTATAGTATTCTTAAAAAGCAGCTTGAGGTAAAATTGTAAACTTATGTTAAACTCCAGAGTTTGAAGATGGGAACAATAATACCTAAAATTTCTATCAGTTTACATTTACTAAGTAACGTATTTATATACAAGTGAAATCATACCATGGATTGTATAGCTCTGTTACTCTTACTCCATTATAAAGAATTCAATAGGACATTTCCATACATTACAACTATAATACAAAATATTTCTGAAATTAACAAGAACCATAAACTACTTCTATTAGAAAGAAGGCCAGTTGTTAATGTACCTCAATAAGCATTGGAAATAGATTAAGCATTTATCTTCTTACTGGAGTTTTTCTCTTTGCAACAAACTCGTATTTTATATACTTCAGAATTTCAACCAGCAACACCAAAACCTCTTACCTGTAGTCTGTAAGAACAAGAAACTTTCTGCATTAGCTCGAAAGCTAAGTAAGCCCATTTTTGCATGACAGGCTCCCCTTGTGGACGAAAAGAAAACAAAGTCAGTAAACTGAAAAGAACTGTTCTACTGCTAAACATAACCAACAGATATTTTCAGATAAGGAATGTGGTAATTTATAACTACTTAAATGATTAGTTAACTGAATTTATGTTAATGATATGCAAATTTAAAAATTTTAAATTTTTCGGAAAATTTGGGGTTTTGACATGTGGTATCAGAACATGGTTCAAATACTAGGCCTTGATGCGGCCCAACTAGTTTCCATAGAACAGTAAAATAATGTACTAACCTATATTCTGTTTTATGTAAAGAACAAAAAATTTCTTTTTCTGAATCTAATAGGCAGGTATGGAGAAGTTAGGAGAATATGCTCAGGAGGAGTCTCCAAAAACCGAGACAAGACAATTATCGAGAGAACCTATGTTAGAAGAGGTAACTACTCACTCCTCAGAGCAGATGCAGACTATAAAGGATTTGAGGGTTGAAATGGAATCAGCCAAGAAGGACAATGAGAGAATTCTGAAGACTCAAGAAGAGTTGAACCAAATTTTTATGGAAAAATTCTAGAGTGAAGGGAGGAGTAAAAGATCCAAATCTGAGGAAGCTAGCCATCAGAAAGGATCTAAAAAGATGAAGCTGGAAAAAGATGAAAGCAGTTCCTCATCTGAAGGGTTCAGGGAACAACAAAACTACCACACTACTAGTGACAGTAGTGAGGCTGAGTTGTATGACAGAAAGATGAAGAACATACCATATGAAGAGATTTTCGGGGAGTTTAAAAAAATAAGACCCCCAAATTTCAATGGAGAGACCGAAAAAGGGGAAGAAGCAGAGTCCTGGTTATCCGGGATGAGGAAGTATTTTCAGATATACAACTATTCAAATCAGCTGAAGGCAAGAATGACAATTTATAATCTCTCTGGAAAAGTAGACATATGGTGGCAAGATCTGAAAAGAGTCAAGGGTATCAAGGAAAAAGAAGTTAATTGGAGTACCTTTAAAAGGTACTTCAAGAAGAAATTTATGTCCGAATAATATTATGAAGAAAGAGCTAAAGAATTTTATGAATTGAAGTTAGGATCCATGACTATGAAGGATTTAAACATGAAATTCTTAATCTTATTGAGGTATGTACCTTATTTAGTAGACGAGAAACCTAAAGTGCAGCGGTTTCTTAGTTGTCTACCATACCACATCGTGACAGAATTGAGTATGATAACTCGAAGACTCTGGAAGAGGCCATGAGGAAGGCAAATTTCTGTTTTGAGCAGAACAAGAAGAAAGAAGGTGTAGCCAACTGGAAGGCTAAAAAGAACAATAATCAGCCTGAGTTTAAAAAGAAAGAATTTGTACCCCAGAAAAATTTCAAGAATAATAAGAACAAAAATTATTCTAACAATAAAAGTTTCCAGGGAAATAGAAATGGTGGGTCCAATAATTCGAATAACTTTAAGGGCAAGGAAGCTGCAAACAATCATGGGAATTGCACTAAGAGTTTTGAATGAAAGGAGCCTGTTAAGTGCTGGGAATGTAATGGCCCGCACTATGCCTCGGTCTGCCCAAACTGGAAAAAGGAATTCAGTAATATTCACACTGTGCAGGAGGAAATGACTGCTGGAGAACTTTCCAGGACTATGCCCAGAATAAATGCAGCATTGGAGAATCGCCAAGCTGATTATCAGACTTCCATGGTGGAAGTGGAAGGTATGGTTAACCAAATCCCTGTAATCATTTTAATTGATCCAGGATCTAGTCTTAGTTACATTGCACCTCAGATAGTGGAAAAGTGTAAATTGATTGTTGAAAAGTTTGATAGTTCCTGGTTAGTTCAATTAGCCACTGGGGAAAAAAGGAAAAGTAACCTGTTATGTGAAAGAATGTGCTTTACTTATGGATGATTTTAAAACTTTAGTTAAGCTTGATGTTTTGCCACTTGGCTCATATGATCTACTGATTGGTATGTATTGGTTAGAGCAGCATAAGGTAGTTTTAAACTGTTATGATAAAACCTTTATGTGCGTAAATAGTAGTGAACAACCCATAAAAGTTAAGGGCATTCCTAGGAAAACTGTAATCAGGCAGATTTATGTTTTACAACTTAAAAGAGCAGTCAGGAAAGGGTGTAAAGCCTATGCTGTAACTATTACAGATGAGGCAAGTAAATCTGAAATGGATAAGTTAAAAACAGAATATATTCCTGTTTTAAATGAATGTACTGATGTCTTCCCAGAAAAAATTCTAGGGTTACCTCCTAGGAGGGAATTCGATTTCATTATTGAGCTGGTGCCAGGTGCTGTACCTAGCTCGAAAGCTTCGTATTGTATGAATATTTTAGAACTTAATGAGCTAAATTCATAGTTAAAATAATTAATAGATAAGAAGTACATTCGACCTAGTGTGTCCACTTGGGGAGCACCGGTCGTCTTTGTCAGAAAGAAAGACAGAACTATGTGATTATGCATAGATTACCGTCAACTAAATAAGATGATTGTTAAAAACAGATATCCGTTGCCCCGCAGAGATGATCTGTTTGATCAGCTACGAAGAGCTACGGTGTTCTCAAAGATAGACCTGAGATCAGGATATCATCAGGTAAGAATTAAAGATGAGGACATCTTCAAGACAGCCTTCAGAACAAGGTATGGACATTATGAATTTGTCGTAATGCCATTTGGGATTACCAACGCCCCAGCTGTCTTTATGTACTTAATGAATAATATAATGCATAAATACTTAGATGAATTTGTTGTCATGTTTATCGATAACATCTTAATTTACTCTAAAACTGAAGCAAAACATAAAGAACACCTAAGAATAGTTTTACAAGAGTTGCGAGAGCAGCAGCTCTTCTCGAAGTTTAGCAAGTATGACTTCTTTAAGGATGAAATCCAGTACTTAGGTCACATAGTGACTAAGGAAGGGATTTCAGTCGATCCCGAAAAGATTCAGGAAATCGAAGATTGGCCAGTTCCAAAGGACGTAACAGATGTTAGGTCATTTATGGGAATGACCAGTTATTATCGGAGATTTATTAGAGGCTTTTCAAAAATAGCTAATCCGATCACCTCTTTGCAAAAGAAAGGCAAGAAATTCGATTCGAACTTAAAATGTGAAGAAAGTTTTAAGAAATTAAAAACCTTATTAACAAGTGCGCCTATTGTAAGAATAGCAGATCCTAATAAGGATTTCGTGGTATGTACAGATGCCTGTAATGATGGTTTAGGCAATGTGCTGACTCAAGACGCGCATGTCATTCCCTATGAGTCCAGGAAGTTAAAGATCCACGAAAAGAATTATGCAACTTATGAATTAGAACTTGCTGTTGTTATACATTCATTAAAAATGTGGCGACATCATTTAATAGGAAGAAAATTTATCTTAATGACTGATAATAAAGGACTGAAATACCTTTTAGATCAGCCCAACTTAAATGCAAGACAAGCAAGGTGGTTAGCCTTCGTGAGTGAATATGATTTTGAAATCCAACACATAAAAGGAAAAGAAAATAAGGTGGGTGATGCTTTAAGCAGAAATGCAAAGATGAACTTTAGAGTAGTAATCATCACTTATGATTCTGATTTAAATGAACAGCTTATAGAAGGGGTAAAACAGGATGAAATTTATCAAAAATTACAAGTTACAGCTAAAGAAGAACCTACAGAAAGATTAATAAAAGGTTATAGTCTAAATAAAAATTGATTTTTATTGTTTAAGGACAAATTGTATGTGCCTAATGTGCCTAAGGTTAAGTTGTTGATTTTGGATGAAGTTCATAAAACACCTTATTCAGGACATCCAGGTTACCAAAATACTGTAACCATGTTAAGAAAGGAATATTTCTGGCCTAATATGAAATATGAAGTAGCTGATTACATAGCTAGATGTTTGGACTATCAACAAGTGAAAACTGAACACCACCATCCAGCTGGTTTACTGCAACCTTTGCCTATTCCTAGTTGGAAATGGGAGATAATCGGCTTAGATTTTATTACTGGATTGCCCAGAAATCAGAATCAGAATGACTCAATTATGGTGGTGGTTGACAAGTTAAGTAAAGTAGCACATTTCATTCCTATCAAAACTACTTAAAAGGCAGACAATATAGCTGATATATTTTTAAAGTAGATCTTTAGGTTACATGGAGTACCGAAGGTTATCATTTCAAACAGGGATCCTAAATTCACAAAGAATTTTTGGAGGTCCTTGTTTAAGGGATTAAACACAACACTGAATTTCAACACCTCTTTCCATCCTCAGACAGATGGACAGACTGAAAGAGTGAATCAGGTACTGGAAGATCTATTAAGAATGTATGTTAAGGATTAGCCAGGTAAGTGGGAGGACTACTTGCATCTAGCATAGTTTGCATATAATAATAAATATCACTCATCAGCTAAGTTTAGTCTATTTGAAATTTTGTATGGGCGTAAATGCAACACTCCTATCTCCTGGAATGATCTAGTAGATAGATTGGTGTTAGGACCTGAATTATTAAAAGAAATGGAAGAGATTGTGAAGCAAGTGCAGGAAAATTTGAAGGTGGCCCAGGATCGACAAAAGAGCCAAGAAGATTTAAAAAGAACTCCCAAGGAGTTCCAGGTGGGTGACCACGTGTTTATAAAGGTAAGACCAAAGAAAATATCTCTAAGATTGGGGAGTTGTGCAAAGCTAGGACCACGTTATTGTGGTCCGTTTGAAATTTTATCCAGAATTGGTCAAGTTCCATATCAGCTAGCGTTACCACCTAACTTGAAAGTGCATAATGTTTTTCATATTTATGTTCTGAAAAAGTATGTTCATGATGCTACTCATGTGATTGATTGGAATGTTGTACAGGTGGAACCAGAAGGAGAAATTCTAGTGGAACCGGACTGTATCCTTGGGAGGAGGGAAATTACTCTGTGAAACCGCACCATTGGACAGGTGAAGGTGCAACGGAAGCACCTTAGTCCTGAAGAGGCTACTTGGGAACTGGAAAGTAATATGTGGGAGGCATACCTGAATCTGTTCCAGGAGGTTGCAGAAGACGAAGAATGAGTAACATCGAGGATGCTGTTACATTTTAAGGGGGTGTGTATGTCACATACCCCAATTTTGTAAAATAATGTTAATTATTTTAATTACATTTCCTAAGACATTATGCTAAATTTAATGCTAAGTAGGAACTGATGGCTCAACAGAGTCAACAGAAGTAGAATGTAATTCAGAATATTTTATTATTAGTAAATAAAAATTGGAGACAACAGCATGGGAGAGCTGTTAAAAAGAGTTTACTGGTCAAACTGGTGGATGGAACTAGGTGGAGGGAAAAATAAAAGTGGCAACATCCTAAAACACTTCCTAAGTTGCAGGTGGCAACTTCCCTACATTTGGGGTCATGATCCCCCAAGAAAGTGGGATCAGATCAGGTGGCTCAATAAATGACAACTAACCCAAAAAAGACCTAGGAAATCTTTTAAAAGTACCCAATGAATAGAGCTGAGGCTGCTCATATATTTCCAGAGAGGAATCATTCAAGTGGAATGATATTCAGGAAATTCATTGGGGAAAAAAAGGGAAAAATTTGTAAGGAAGTTGTTCCGAGAGGAATGCTGCAGTAACTTGGTTTATTACAGCTTGTTGGCTAGAAGAAATTACTGATAAGTTCAGATTTGATACTGAGTTTTGAAGGTTGGTATTTGAATATTGCTGCACCTAGTTCCATCCAGGGAGACCAGAGAAAGCTCGGGGGTCCTGAGCAGTCGTTGTTTGAGTGCTCTTCAGGAGTTGGTAGGCAGGAACAGCCTCCCATTGCTGTTGTTGTCCAAAGTTCAAGCAGGTTCTGTCTCTTAACTGTCTTTGTTTTAATAATTGTGAATGGTTGAATGTTATGTTTGTAGTTTATGATATAAGATTTAGTTGGTTTAGTGATGTAAATGTTTTAGTATACTAGTAATAGAATCTTTGATGGAAAAATAAGGACCCACTGTGTTTTTCCACATCTGGGTTTTTACCAGACCGTACTCCAGTGCAGGGGTAAAGATTTAAAGAAAGATGATATGATGATAATACAGAATAGAAAGTTAGTAGAATTATAGAGTAGTTTCCTTGTGTTATTTTTCAGAAGAATAATTGAATTGTTTCTCGATGATAGCATGTACCAGTAGGAAAAGGAGTTCTTGTTACTTTAGTCACTTTTAGTAACCTAATTGCTTCATAGGTTTATAGTTTACCTTCTTTTAGTCTTAATCACTGTTTATATAAAAATTAAATGGGAAGAGAGAACAACTAGATTTTCGAATTAATCCTATAGGTATTTCAGCTCGTAGCAGGATTTATATAAAAAAGGATATATATATATGTGTGTGTGTGTGTGTGTGTGTGTGTGTGTGTGTGTGTGTAGGTTATTCTTTGATTTTTGTGCTATTTAGTCAAATACAAACAAAAGTGTGTAACTGTAAACTTATTAACTGTGTAAAATATTATCTGTGTAGTAATTAGATTAGCTCTCTTATGAGTAAATTTTATAATTATTAGTTTGTCATTTAAATGAGATATTATAGAATATAGAAAGGGTTTCTCTAATAAGGTATTTAGTATAGAAAATGTAAGAACACAGTAAATAAATAATAATTTATCTTGTGTTTATAACTAATAAAGAATAGAGTTGATATATATAAAATTGATAAGCACATCTCTATACTTATTTAAATGAAGCAATGTATTCGGTTATAATATCAATAGTAACTCGAATTGAATTCTATACAAAAAGGATGTTTATAACAGATACCTAAATTACTGTAATAAAACATAAACTTATTATAAGTTGCAGGGTAACAGTTGTATAATAACAACTCCAACTCTTTCAAACATAATAAAGTAAGTATCAATAATCATAAGAGAAATAGTACCTATAGATAAGGTAATGTGTTCATAAAATATTCTTTCTATTATATCTACTGTATGGACAAGGTATTGAAGTTAAAATACTAAGTACAGGAATAGTAATAATGGGTGATCTAGTCAATCTTAGTATTACAAGATCAATTATAATTCCTGTATTTAAAAAGGAAGTAACTATTAGTTACTTAAATACTCCACATTAAATATGAATTAAAATAAACAAATTCGCAGTATGTTCGACCTATCGAGCTGTTTTCCATTTTTACAACTTAACTATTATAATTTACAGAAGTATATTATTAACCCAATTAAAATTTCCAAGATCATGTAAATATTCCTCTTATTGCCAAGATTAAATATTATTATTATAATACAAGTAAGGAACGAAATAAATAAATTGCAGTAATGTACTGTAAGCATAAGTTAATTGAAAAGACTGTATTAACAACTCATGTTTAAGTTACGGTTTAAAGCCTTTAAAACAAACACTAATAGAAGTATGAAATCGAGGATTTTAAACCCCTTTTTCCAAGTTTTCTCTCATCCTTAGCATTTACACAGTAAAGCTAAAAAAAGAGTCTAAAAGAATACTCAAAGTTGTATTATAAATTTAACATAAATAAGCATTCAAAATTTCAATACTGTAAGTAAACAAAGAAATACAAATAAAGAAAACAGTATTAATACATATGTATTTTAAACTCAGGGTGGCAACCCTATAGAATTATAATTACAGCATAAGTAAGGAGTCGAGGGGTATAAACCCTTTTCCAAAACAGGATCACAGCCTCAAAATTTACACAGTAAAACTAACAGAAAATCGAATGGCTCTTTAAATCCCTCGGTCCCTATAACTATGTGAGGAGCATGGCACTTTTTCCTCAGTTTTATTCATTTATCACATAGCACTTAAAAACACAAGAAACTAACTCTTTTAATCACGGCCGTAGCTAGAGCACCCTTGCATAATGCAGGGGCTTCTTCTTTTTACTACAAGTATCAAACAAGTTAACAGAACGACTAAAGCCGTAGGGTTACAGGCCTCAATGCTCCAACCCTCAAAGTTATGAAAGAAACCCCCACAAAGAGAAAGTGCCATGGTTTAACCAGGCTTACCGGGACTTGGAAGCTGCTGCTCAATCCTTGTGTTAGAAGCCGTACAGAAGGGAGGGCCAAACCTGTACCCACGAAGGAAAACAATAATATTGGATTTCATAACTGGAATAATGAGCTTAATGTTAAGAACGAAACAGTAAAAGCAAAGAAATAATTTATACTTTTCATACCTGTTCTTTTTAATGAAGACATGACCACTCGTAACAACATTATGAACATTAATGCAAGGAGGTAACCCTACTGCAAGGAAGGAAAAGAATCTTGACACACAGCCACACTCAACTCGCAATACAGCAAGACAAGCCTTCGAACCTCACTGAGGGAGGCGGTTATCACAGACAAGGGTTCGGGTTCATTTTAGAATGACAGAGGAAAACTTGAGGGTAGAATAGAAATACATGGAACAGTAAGAGAATGAGCCACAAGAGGAGGACAAGCTGGAGGATTCCGTTGCAGAGGAGAGGCAACACAAGGGTGCACCAGCACCATTGCAGAGCCACAGGAGCCAAAGGAGAAGGAGGTAATGAGAGCTAGGGTTTGTCAACAACTCTTATAACAACGAAGCACATGGCTATGGTAATGCCACGATAGCCAGTAAATATTTCGACGAGCAGTGGGTTATGTGTATAGTTCAAACAAACATCTCGCTGGAAGAATGATTC
>LPNX010866431.1:142295-193464 GCA_001517045.1 Pseudotsuga menziesii
TTAATAACCTCAATGGCTTATTTATATCGAATAAAATGGCAACATATGGTTGAAATATACAAAAATGAAAACAATGACTACTATGTGGTGACAGCGCCTGAATTAAGGTAACACCCTTAATCATATTTAATAACTTGACAAAGTTAGGCCACATTTTGATTATCTAGAAGGTTTACCATAGTAAAATAGATAGGCTATATAACAAATCAAGAGATGTTTTCTTTTATGATTTATAGTCCCTTAAATATTTGTTCAGTTTATTTACCTAAAGGAATTAGGATGAACCCTATTTCCTAAAGATATTTATAGTACTGAAGATAAACTCTAGTAATGCTTGGAAACATTTAAGGAGGGAATAGAAAACTCTAAGCGTCATATGCATTAACATTAGTATAGTATTCTTAAAAAGCAGCTTGAAGTAAAATTGTAAACTTATATTAAACTCCAGAGTTTGAAGATGGGAATAGTAATACCTAAACTTTCTATCAGTTTACATTTACTAAGTAACGTATATATATACTAGTGAAATCATACCATGGATTGTATAGCTCTGTTACTCATACTCCATTATAAATAATTCAGTAGGACGTTTCCATACATTACAACTATAATACAAAATAGTTCTGAAATTAACAAGAACCATAAACTACTTCTATTAGAAAGAAGGCCAGTTATTAATGTACCTGAATAAGCATTGGAAATAGATTAAGCATTTATCTTCTTACTGGAGTTTTTCTCTTTGCAAAAAACTCATATTTTATATACTTCAGAATTTAGACCAGCAGCACCAAAACCTCTTACCTGTAGTCTGTAAGAACAAGAAACTTTCTGCATTAGCTCGAAACCTAAGTAAGCCAAGTTTTGCATGACAGCCTCCCCTTGTGGACGAAAAGAAAACAAAGTCAGTAAACTGAAAAGAACTGTTCTACTGCTAAACATAACCAACAGATCTTTTGAGATAAGGAATGTGGTAATTTATAACTAATTAAATGATTAGTGAACTGCATTTATGTTAATGATATGCAAATTTAAAAATTTTAAATTTTTCGGAAAATTTGGTATTTTGACAAGGAAAGTCTGTGAACCAAATAGATGAAAATGTTGAAATTGAACAATAGAATAAGGTTGAGGAATATGAAATGTCAAAGCATCAAATGCATGATTTAGAGCATGTAGAATATAGCCTTCATGAAGAAGTAAATTAGGGAGTAGATGAAAGTTTGATAGAATAGGAACAAGTCCCAATGGGAGTACAGTCGGAAGATAAGAAAATTCCATTGATTGATGAAGCTAGGGCAGACATTGAACAAGATTTACTGGAATAGTCTGAAGAAGGGTTAATGTCATGAGGAATCAAAAGAAAGGTAGTTCAGCTAGAATCTATAAAACACCAAGGAAAAACATTGAGCATGCTGGGGGAGACTGGGGTAGGTTGGAAGCCTAAGACTACAACCAAGAAGAAATTGAGATTGAATATGAAAATATTGCTAAAACCTAAGTTGGCTCACAAGAAAATCATGGTGATAAAAGAGTCTTCATCCCAAGAAGAGTTAGAAGAGAATAAATGTTTAAATGTAAAAGAGATGAAGGGTAAGAAACATGTTATTTTAGAGTATAAGTCAGCCTTAACTGAAACTAAAATTTCAGAAATTTTAAAAGAAGTTCTAAGGAAAGTAGTTTTAGACCATCATCAATATGATTTAATGAAGCAAAATTCAGTCATAACAATTTTTTGTGCAGAGAAAGAAAAGATTGCAGAACCATCAGCCCAATGCAGTTTTGAAGTTAATGAGTCTCCAGTGGCTCCTGTAGCTATGACAGAGTAGCAAGAGGAGGATGAAGAGATCTTTAAGAAACTAAAGATCCCTTGGATGCTAGAGGGAATGCATTTACTCTCAGAAGGAAAGTGTATTGATTCAGAGAATCAAAATTTGAAGAGAAATATTAAACAATATAAATATGAGATAGAATACCTGCATGAAACAAATGAGAGGTTAGTAGCTGCTAATAGAAGATTAGGAGAGGATTTAAAGGAGGTCAATAGCCATTATCACGAGTTAATTGCAGTCTCTAAGGAATCTTTGAAAAGGAAAAGACAAACACAAAGTCTATATGCAGAATTGAAACAAACTATTCAAGACTTAACACATCAAAATCAGGAGCTTTTAAAAAGAGTCGAAGACCTAGAATCTAACCATCATAAAACAAGCAAGAAGACTCAAGCATTAGAAGGGATAACTCTTTTGGCAGAGGCTGCTAAATATTTGTACAACGCTTTAAATGATAGCGGTTATTAGTTAGTCCTTGTAAAAATTTAGTTTAATATGTATGACTAGTTTTGTTAATTAATTCGGTAGTATTACCTAAAAAGCAGTTTTTCAGTTATGTAACTATTTTTGGGTAACTAAGATAAAAGTAAGACTGAAGAAAGACTGAGGGTTTGAATTTTCGTACAAGGGGAGGTTGTTAGCTACTATTCAGAGCTAAGTTTCAGAAACTCTTATTTATTTTGAATTACTAATTATGGTATATATGAAAACTATAATTCCTATTTATCTTATCTACTGGTTTCATTTCTGCTTGGTTTAATCACTCAGTTTATAAATTCATTTCCTATTTAATGTTATTTCTCATGAAATGCTTGTGAGCTGTGGATGAAATTCAGTAATGTGTTTATTTTGTTCCGGTTTATGCTTCATATATGATACATCTCAGTATTTCATTGTTGCATGATTTAGTGTTTGTCTTATCCTTATGAGTTTTTACCCTCTTGTTTACAAACTGCAGAACAAGAACCCTAAAAAACTTGTTTTTCTTAATTTGATTGATTGAGATTGTGTTGGCTTGTTCTTTAGTAATCTGAGAATTTTTTTTGTCACTAACACTTGACATAGTAAAAATGTTCTTACCTCACTAGAGATGAAGAGGTTGTAAACTGGGTTCATTGGGAGCTTCCATAACTACCCAAACTCGACCTACACATCCAAACTAAGAAGTTTGAATTTCTTTATGAATCAAATTGCACAAATTTTAAAACCTTCAGTATTAAAAGCTTACCAAAAATGATTGTAGAGAGGGCCAGGGATTGACTCCTCCTGGGCATCCTTATTCCTCCTCTTCCTGGAAATGAAGGTAAAAAACCTAGCTTATATTTGCACATTCCTTTCATTAAAAAAATCAAATTTTGAACTAAGGGAAATCATCTAAGAAATTGCATTATCTAGTTAAATGCTTGGAAATACCAACAAGGGATCTATCCTCTTCTTTAGCACAATTAAGTAACAAGGAAGAGGCCATACTGGAGAACTTTAACATTCATAAAAACCTCAATTATACCTCAGAAACTAGCACAAAAAATATATTAAATAAATTGTGTAATGGTTTGAAAAAAATGCATACTAGAGTTGTGAAGGGTCGAACTCTTTCCATCAAATAGTTGGAGACCAATGACAAATGTGAAATGAAACCTTCAGACATGTAAAAACTATAATAAACCACTTCCGAAACCCTTCCTTGAGATCCTGATAGATGGAGGGCCAAGATCCCTCTTAGACATGCTCTACAACTTTCCATTGAACGCTTGGTTGCACTGTCAACTCATAGTCAGGGCAGAGTTAATGTACCATGGGAAAACTAAAATGTATGTGTAGATATTACCTTATATATCTTGGTAAGTTCATGGTTCAAACCCTATTATAACATTAATAATGCATTCGTGCCAAGGTCAAAGTGGGTTCACAACTATGGTGTTTAACAACATAGTCCTCAAACCTCTTCATCACTAAAACACTTAACCAAAACCTTGCGATAGGGATTTATACTTTAACCATTTTACTATAATGTTTAATACCTTTTCCACCCTCTATTGGAGGGTGTGTTCACTGTTTATAACTAGGTTTCAGCTTCTAGGACTAAGCCATAACATTTAGGATTAAAATCCCTAGCAAAAATCAATGTCTAACATAAGCACAAAAATGAGTAAGAACATCACCTTAATGTGTGGTGTTAGGGTTGTCATCACTCGTATGTAAATGCCATATAAAGTATAACCTATCCATTCAAAGTAATGCTCAATTATAAGTTATTTTTACAAACTTTTTACTCATAACAATGAACATTTCATGATACGACCATTTTATATATGTTACAATAATTTACGATAAGAGAATAAAATAATTTTTAAATTCTATTTTTGGATTTATAGGTTTATGAGAGAATGGTATTAGAGAATTGTTACAACACTTGGCCTAAACAAGGGCAACACTGAAACTGATAAAACCATAAAACTAACTTTATCTTATTTTGGTTTTATTCTCTTACGAACATGAAAAGACATGACGAGATGAATAAATTTGTTGTTGTAGGGAAGTATGGTAGATGTAGGAATGTATGCGGAAGAGGAATCCCATCCTAGTAAATCAATGAATGATGAAGAGGGTAATATAAGGGGGGGTGAAATATGGGTAAATCTAAATGAAAGTTTAAATGACAACCAATCTAAATTACAACAAACTTAAGAGTAGAACTAAAACGATTTAAAGAAGATAATGAACGTATTCTTAAAGCACATGAACAATTAAATAACATTCTATTGTCTAATCTACACAATAATGAAAAATAGAAAAATAAAGAACCTCAACTTAACATGGAAAAAATACACCTTACAAACATAATGGAAGGAAACTGGAATTTTCCAAACATGATACTGAATCTTCAAGTGAAGAATCATCCAAGCACATTACAGAAAAACATAAGGATTTTAGTGAACGGTAGTGACAACAATCTAAAGAAAAAAAATACACCTTATGAATAAATTTCAAGTGAATTAAAAAGGAGAAACCTCGTATGTTTAATGAAGAGATCAAGAAAGGGGAAGGAGCAGAAGCTTGGTTATCTGGAATGAAGAAATATTTCCATATTTATAACTATTTCGATGAATTAAAGGAAAAAATCACCATCTATAAATTACAAGAAAATAAAATATCTAGTGGTAGGACATAAAGAAAGTGAAAGGTATAAAATAATGCTATGTAACATTGAGAACATTCAAGAAACATTTTAAACAAAAGTATCTTTCAAAATAGTATGAAGAAGAAAAATCTAAGGAATTTTACGAATCAAAGATTAGGTTTCTATGACCATGAGAGAAATTTGCAATAAATTCTTAATTTTACTTCATTATGTGCCTTATATAAATAGACAAAAAACAAAAAATGACAACACTTTCTAAGCTACTTGCTCTTATGGTTAAAGAGAGGATCGAGTACAAAAATACGAAAACTTTGGAAGAGGCAATGAGAAAGGAAAACTTCTGTTATTATACGAATAATAATAAAAGAGAAAATATACCTATATGAAAAACTAAAAGATATAATAACTTTTTTCCAAGAAATAAAAATATTAAGTTTTACAAAAATATTTGGAATAACTACTGAGGGTGTCAAGGAAATATTTATAAAATATTTAAACCACAAAATCATGTAGCAAAGGAAAAAGAACCAGCCAAAATAATTAATAAAATCACTACACAGAGAGAACCACTAACATTGTGGGAATGTGGATAGCCATATTACTTTAAAGACTGCCCCATATGAAGGAATAATTTTAATAATGTTCACTCAATCCAAGAAGCTACTATAGTTGGGGATATTGCAAGAAGCATGGCCATAATCAGTGTAACATTAGAGAGTCAACAAGCAGACCATGAAATTTCAATGGTCGAAATTGAAGGTATGATGAAAGACCAACGAGTGAAAAAATGAAGCTGAGAAACATTTTTGCTTGTTTTTTGACAAAACAAACTGCAAAATTTTATGTTTATCAACTTCAAACCCTTCAAACCGATATCTCTCTTAGGAATTTCACCTTGAAGTAAGCACACAATTTTTAGAGAATTTGATTAGCTATGTACTCATATTTATTTTAAAAATTATCGACATAGAGTGGGGAAAATTTGATGTCCACCAACGACATATGCTTTAAAATTTCAAGTATGAATAATGAGTGACTTGTGTGCACCACATGTTTCTTAGAGATAGTTATTAATTTTAGGGAAACAAAATTTATACTCACAATCTGTACATATTGAACTTATGCATGGACTACATTTTGAGGTTTTAAGGACTTGAGAACTATTTTTTATTACTTATCGAAACAACATAAGTTCATAAAATAGTGCATTATCGGCACACATTGGTGAGCTTCAATTTTCCTTTTAGTGTGACTCTTCTTGGAAAAACTAAAAGTACCCTTTTTAAGAGCACAAGGAAATCATGATCTCTATGAAGATTTCAATTTTTTTCGTGTTGTCTTTGTTCTGATATTGAATTTTCATTTTGGGTGATTTTCAGAGTAATAAAATTATTAACGGATAAGGTTTAGAAAAAAATATTAATAAATAGAAATTGAAATTGAAATGAAACAATTATTATATCATTGTAAACTAGATTCAGAGATGAAACCATTTCTAGAAAGTCTAGAAAATTATATTTAAAATTTGCAGGGGTTTGGGATTGTTGAATTTGCAGGTTCTAGAAAGATGCTAGATATTTTCGTAGCTTTTATTGACCATGAACTCTCGACCGGGAGTTTAGTTCAAACTCTCATCTGATATTTTTTTTAAAATACAACGCAGTGATTGGTTCAAACTCTCGGCCTTGAGCTTTATTAAACTATCGACCGAGAGTTTGAACTCTCACAAACTCTCGTCCTACAATTTTTTTAAACTCTCGGCCTAGATTTTTTTAAACTCTCAGCCTAGAGTTTTTTAAACTATCATCTTAGAGTTTAAGCTTGAATTTTTTTTGTGTGTTCATCCATGTGCCCTCTTTTTTTTTTACTCTGTTGTCAAAAAAATGTTTTTCAACTTCGTGTTTTCACCCCAACACATCTCTATATTAATTTATCCAAGTGCAAGATTAATTTATGTATCACTCAGGATTGTAGTGTTTTGTAAATTACAATAAGAAATGTTTGAAAAATCATGCATGGTACAGGTAGCCACAAGTACAAAATGGAAGGTCACTAGTTATGTGAAATACTGTGAAATTATGATTAATGAATTGAATACACATGTTGATTTAAATATCTTACCATTAGGGTCTTATTATTTGCGATAGGAATGGAATAGTTAGAGAAACATAGAGTTGTCTTAAACTGCTATGATAAAAATTTCACATGCTTGGATGATAATGGTAATATAATTAATGTAAAGGGAATTTCCAAGAAAAGGAACTAAAAGAGAACTCTCTGACTTATAGATGAAAAGGTCTATACGTAAGGGATGCAAGGTCTTTGTAGTCTATGTAATGGATGATAAGAATACATTTAATCAACTTAAAATTGAGGATGTATCGATTTTAAAATACTTTAAAGACACATTTCCATAATAAGTTCTCGGACTACCTCCGAAGAGGGATATAGACTTTACAACCGATCTGGTACTGAGAGTTCTACAATCATTGAAATCTCCCTATCAGATGAATATAACAAATATTACTAAACTTAAATCACAATTGCAGGAACTAATTGATAAAAAGAACATTCGACCCAGTGTTTCCCCTTGGGGAGAACCCGTCTTATTTGTAAAGAAAAAGGATAGAACTTTAATACTGCGTATATATTATCGCCAATTAAACAAGATGACTATTAAAAATTGATATCATTTTCCCTCGATAGATGATCTATTTGATCAGTTCTAAGGGGAAACCATTTTCTCCAAAATATGTTTAAGATACAGATACCATCAAGTATGGATCAAGGACGAAGATATATTTAAAACTATTTTTAGAAGTAGTTACGATCATTACGAGTTTGTCATAATTCCCTTTGGTTTAACCAATGCACCAACAACCTTTATGTCCTTAATGAATAGTATTTTGAGTAATTACTTAGATAAATTCGTAGTCATATTCATCAACAACATATTGATTTAATTAAATAATAAACAAGAACATGAAGAACACCTAAGAATATTTTACAAGTGTTAAGAGAACAACAATTGTTTGCTAAGTTTAGCAAGTGCGAATTCTTTAAAGACATAATCCAGTATCTAGGACACGTGATGTCTAAAAATGGAATATAAGTCGATCCTGATAAGATTAAGTCTATCACTTAATTTCTTGTTCCAAATAATGTAACTGACATAAGATCGTTCATGGGGATTATTGGCTATTATCGAAAAATTGTTCAAGGGTTTTCTAATATAGCTTATGTAACACCCCGACTTTCACCCCACGGTATTAAATTGCATATGATGTAAATAACGTTAATAAATCGTGGTGTGGAGCTCAAGGAAAATTCCCCACCATGGATTTAGGATTTTATGTTTCGGCGATTAAAATTGATGGCAAGGGTTTATGTGCTAACAAGGCACAATGTGTTTTGAGACATCATGTAAAATGCAAATTAACAAAAGTATCACAACTAGCTATGTGCCGCATAGTTAAAGATATGGGGACATGATTTCACAAGGAATAGGTAGGGGGGATTATTCACACCCTAAGCCTATGGGGAAAAAGCCAAATGTCTAAGGTAAAACCCATAAAGTTTTGAACTACCTTTTTTTCTTCTTGTGCCCAATCATCTAAAAGTGGTTGAATAATTTATCTCCTTGGGATGGGAAATGCATGGAGGTCAAATTTGAATTTGGGAGGAAACCCATTTTCGAAAAAAGTGTGTTTTTGAATTGTGGGGCAAGTAAAAATATTGGGAAGGCATGCCAAGAAATTATGTACCCATGAATTTCATTTCTCACCCATCCTCATGGATTTTTGTCTCCCTCACGCAGCAGAAAGAGACTGAGCTCTCTCCTCCATGGTTTGGTTGTCGTTTCCTTCCCTTCTCCATACTCAGAATGAATTTTGGGTGTTGTTGGGGTGAATGGGAAGGAAGGGGCCATGATTTTTGGGTTTGAGGAGGCTATTTTTTCCCTTGTGAGAAAGATTGGAGTTCTCCTCCACATTTTTTCTGCATTTTTCTTGTTTTCTCCAAGTTGGGAAATTCATTTTTGGGTTTCCAGTGAGTGGGAGAAGAGACCAACGAATTTGGTGTTGTGGAGTTCATTTTGGCCATGATAGGGCCATAAACATCTCTGAAAAATCGAATTGTTGTCATAGTGATGTTTTCCCCATTTTATCGTGTCGGTTGTAATTGTAAATCCTGTTTTTGGTAATTCCCAACAGATGGGAGAATGGATTTACAGTATGAGGGTTTGATGAGGTCATTTTTACCTCTGTGAAGCCCACAAACATTGTCTCAAAACATATTTCCTCATGCTGGGTTGTATTCCCCAATCACAATTTCCGTTTTGGTTCCCAATAATGTTTTGTTTGGATCCAACATTTGTGTATGACTGTGTTTAATTAAATGGGTTGACTATGTGTTCGATGCAAGTGTGGCTAGGATGGATAACTCCAAGGAACCCATGTGTAGTTGGTTAGTTGCCTTAGCAACCTATAAAACCCTATTTCTTATTGGCTCTAGTGGAGAGTCTGTGAAACCAAACGGTGTGTTGGCTTGACTATGGATTTTTTGGTTTTGGGCTATCTGTGAGCCTATTATTTCCCTAGTGCCTTGTGGAATCATTCCCATCTCGGGGGTGTCAATGATGTTGATAGATTGATAAGCACACTAGCCTATGGTTCGGTGGAACATTGCAGCAACATATCTAGTTGCGGGCCAACTTCTGTTACAGATAAGTATTCTTGTGTATTTAATCTCTTTAATGGATTGTTATGAATTAAAATGAACATGATAAATGCATGGATGAAATAAATGTGTTTGCTTTTGCTAAAGATTGCATTATGCATCTATGTGTGTTTTTATATTAATTAATGTACTGAAAGTTTTAATAAACTAAAACACATGTTAACCACAACTCCTATATTAAAAATTGTTCATCCTTTTAACAATTTCGTTGTAGGTAAAGATACTTGTAAAGAGGGATTAGGGGGGTTAGTAATTCAACAAAACAATGTCATAGCCTATGAGTCTAGGAAGTTAAAAGAACATGAGAAGAATTATGTTACACATGATTTAGAACTTGCTTCCACCATACATGCACTAAAAATGTTGTGACACTACCTCTTTGAAAGAAGATTCTTACTGATGTCAGATAACATAATCCTAAAGTACTTGTTTGACCAACAAACTCTTAATGCTAGACAAGGAAGGTGGTTGTCATTTTTAAGAGAATACAATTTTGAAATGAAACATATAAAATGAAAAGAGAATAAAGTTGTGGACGCTTTAAGTCATCATGCAAACTTACTATATGCAAGTATCAGCTATGAATCAGATTTAGAAAATAAATTATTAAACACATAAAATATTGATAAATAATATCAAAACTTGAAAAGAAAATATTGTAGAAAATGAAACGAAATACATAAAAAAAGATATTAGTCTGAATGGAAGTAGGTTATTACTACATAAAGGTAGATTATATATACCAAATTCAACAGATATTAAACTAACTGTTATGGATGAATTACATAAATGATCATATTCAGGACACCCTCGATACCAGAAAATGATCACTACAATGAGAAAAGACTTATTTTGGACTAATATGAAAAAATAAGTAGCATAATATTTAGCACGTCGCATTGAATGCCAACAGGTAAAATAAGAACACCAACATCCATCTGGATTACTACAACCATTACCCATTCCATAAAGTAAATTGGAAGTAATCAACATGGATTTCATAACAGGTTCACCTAAAAATTTTAGACAAGATGATTCAATCATGGTTGTAGTAGAAAAATTAATTAAAGCAACTCACTTTATTACAGTAAAATCTATTTATAAGGATGTTAACATTGCTAATATATTTATAAAATAAATTTTCAGATTACACGGGATACCTAAGGTAATAATATCAAATAGAGATGTAAAATTTACAGGGAAATTTTTGAAAGCCTTGTTCAAAGGACTAGGCACACAATTAAATTTTAGCACTGCATATCATCCTCAAACAGATAGACAAATTGAGAGAGTAAATCAAATCCTGGAAGACGTGCATAAAATGTATGTAATGGATAAATCAAGTAAGTGGGAAGATTAGTTACACTTAGTAGAATTTTCTTATAACAATCATTTCCAAGTTTCAGCCGAAATGAGTCCATTTGAAATTATGTACGGATGAAAATGTAACACTCCAATTTCTTGGAGTAGTCCCGTCAAGAGTTTAATGTTAGGTCATGACTTATTGAAATATATAAAATTAATAGTGAAGCAGGTGCAACAAAACCTTAAGGATGCTTAAGACAGGAAAAATAGCTATGCTAATTTGAAAAGAACTCCTCGAGAGTTCCATGTAGGAGAACATGTATACATAAAGGTAAACCTCAAGAAAATCTCCCTAATGCTTGGAAGATATTAAAAATTGGCACCCAGGTATTGCGGGACATTTGAAATTTTTGAAGAAGTAGGACCAATAGCATATCAGTTAGAATTACCACCTACAATTAAAGTACACATTGTTTTTCATGTTCTCATTTTGAATAAATACGGTCATGATGATACTCATGTGAGTGAATGGAATGTCATACCGGTGGAACTCGAAGGAGAGTTTTAGGTGGAACCAGAGCGTATTCTTAATAGGAGAGAACTTTTACTCTGGATTCGTACCATACGAAAAGTCAAGGTGCAATGGAAGCACCTTAGTCTAGAAGAGTCCATGTTGGGACACTTAATTTTCTAATTAAATAAACAACTCAAAACTCCGAGAACATAAATTGTCACCTCGAAGAAGTCTTTTTTTTCAAATATATCATGCAATGTCTTTGCAAGCACAATTTCTACATGATACTGTCGACCTATTGGTATGAGATCGAAACACTTTGTAAACTAGGTCACACCTTCTTGAAAATAAATCAAAACTCAAACCTATTCATAAAACCATACTATAAATCTGAAAACAATATCAACTCTTACGACGTAAGATCTAATTACATAAATCTGAAATAAATGCTATGTTGGCCAAAGATCTATGAAAATAAATTAACATGAATAACAAAGACGATAAATCTAAAAATGAATGAAAGAAATAACTAAATGATAAAAAAATTCACACACTTACAATCAACACTACGAACATCTTCTCAGGGAAGACGGCCCTTCCTCCACTGAGCAGTGTTGGATCTCCACAATGAAGGTCTACAACTCCATAATTAAGAAACAACCAGCATGTATTATCAGAATGAAATTATTACAATAGAGTCTTGATCAAATTCTACAACATAACATTACTTACTCTCCTCTCCCCCCTTCTCCATGAGATTTATTAATATTTATAGATAAAAATCATTCATGAGGAGGATGAACCAAATTCCCATCTTGGAATTTGTTTTAAGAGATTTGCTAATTTGAAAAGTAGTCGTAACTATAAATATGGGAAAATATCATCTCAAAGAACCACTCGCATCTCTTAAACCGTGGCATTTTTGGGAGATTTTCTATGCGGTGAAGTAGTTAAGGTCGTCACAGACAAAACCCATGTCCCACAGTTTCAATATTCTTCTTCATCTGCCCAAAAATTGAAACATAGATCAATGTGTTCTTATCTAGTACTCGTGTTTTGTTGGGGCCGATTAATCATGAGCTGGAGGCTTCCATGTTGGACATGTCTATGAATTCAATATCACAAATCCACATAAACAATATTAGGACTGAAATCATGTTGTGAATTTCCACCTGGCTGTGTGCTAGGATGCCAACTTTAGAGACTTGAACAATGAGTGATGCTCCTTCTAATATCAAAAATCACTTCACAAATCATCAGCAGCAAAATTATGCATAATAGTCTTCAATTGATAAAAAATAAAAGAAAATAATCATTATTAACCACTAAAGCATAAGTGGGAGTAATATGGTATTTTACAAGAAGTTACAAGAAATAGATGGAAAATGGGATGATAAATGGGTAATAATAGGAGGAATAGAGATGAAATAGATGTCAATAGGTGATGAAAATATGGATAAATACATGACCCAACAGTCCACTTGGGAACTAGAAGGTGATATGGGAGAGGCATATCCGGTCCTATTTCAAGATCAACAAATGGAACGATAGAGACAAAAAAAATAATAACACTGAGGATGGTGTTATCCTCTAAGAGGAGGTGTAGGTAACAAACAGAATAAATGAAAAATATTATTCTTTGAATAATTTATTTATTTTTAAATATTTTGACTAGAAATCCAAAATATATGTAATGAATTAATTTTATTTAATAATTCAAAATACTGAGAGGAATCAGAGCTGAAGTAGTTGTTGAAAGAGTGTTTGTTTACCCACAAGGGAAAAATACAAGTGGCGAAAGCCGCTGAGTGATATTTCAAGTGATGCAGAAGGCATCCTCCCCAAATTCAGGTCAAGACTCCTTGTGCAGTATGAAAGAGAAGATGGCTCATTAATGACCACTTCCTATGCAAAATACTATATAATAGTATGTCCATTTAGAAATCAGGAGGCTAGCGATGCATAAGGAATGGATCTACTAATGCAAGAGATGGAGCATTGATCGTATTTTGTCCTTATCATTCAAAAAATAGCCTTGCTGGTCTTGGAGAAAGTAAAACTTGACTGGTCTAGGAGTTGGTTGGGAGGACCAGCTAAGTTATTTAACAAAAAAATATTATGGATCTCATTAAATGTTATAATTTATGCCTGCATATGTTCTATTATATCATTTTAAATGTATTCATTTAACTAACCATTTCCCTAGAATTCGATGTCTTCTTACACAGCTCGTCTCTGTCCTATAAAATTATCAACTTAAAACTTATACCAAATTAAAACCTTGTTATTCGAATTTCTATGGATATGACCGATTCCTTAAATTATATGCTTAACAACTTCATTACAGAAAGAAAATTCAAATATATAAACAGTAAACAAAAAGAGTGCAAAGTGTCGCTTATAATTTTCTAAGATAAACATAGTAGAGCCAAGAGATTTTTAATTCCCAAAGCCAAATAAACAAGTCACTAAACTACTTTAAGTAATACAGATTAAAACCAAAATTCATCTCATCTAACCCAAAATCATCCAAAATGTAGATTGAGATTATCAATGATCGCAATAGTAAATTATTATACAATAAAATCAAATATCCACAACAACGCTATTTAGTAAATACACATTTAGATACACAATCAGATCTAGCAAGAACTAGAGAATAATTTTAATACAATCATTAATAATAAACACATAGTCTTTAATCGCATGACACGTGGCTCTGTCCAAAAGAGCTTCCAACAAAACCAAATGACCAAGGATACCAATGATTCAAATTTCTATCAACCAAAATCAACTTTGATAAACAATGTGTGGTTTTAATCCCATTAATTATGTCATCCACTGCTAACGATTCAACAAGATTCTACATTTGATTGGATGGTTTAAACAAAGAGGTTACAAAGCCATTTCTACAAACATACAGACCCATGAGGGCTTAACAAAAAAATCAAATCAAACTTATCTTCACTGTAGTGGGGAAATCCCTTCTTTCTCTGGTCTACCAAACTGAGTGGAGAATCAATTTAATATTTTTTGTAATAAAAATATTACCATTGGCTATGAACGAATCTAGAGATGCAGAGAAAGCACAACCATGCTGGGGGAAAATACAAGCACATCATCAAAAAACCTTTGAAAGGTTAGTATGTATGCTAGTAAAGTCAGCTTCCATACATTTTAAATAGAGTAGGTCCTTTTTCCTCACCTTAGGTTTTTCAAGTAACAATATTAATAGAAGGTGACCATGTCACCACTCTCGTTAGCCAAATCACAACCTACATTGGACATATTAGAAAATTAACACTATTTATATTTTATGATGCAAACTGTAAACAACGAAGGAATTCATGACATAGTAAAATCATTCTTACCTGAATAGAGGTGTATGGGTGGTAAACAAGGTTCGTTGGGAACTTCCATAGCTACCCAAACTCCACCTGGACATCCAAATTAAGAAGTTATATTTTCTTTAGGAATTGAATTGCACACACTTTAAAACCTTCAATATTAAAAGCTTACCAAAATTTATTGGAAAGAGGAATAGGGGTCGACTCCTTCTCGGTGCCCTTATTCCTCCTCTACATGCAAACGAAGGTGAAAAACCTAGGTTAGATTTGCACATGCCTTTAAAAAAACAAAAACAAATGTTGAACTAATGGAAATCATCTAAGAAATTGCATTACCTTGTTAAAGGATTGGAAATCCCAACAAGGGATTTTTCCTATTCTTCACTGCAACAAGCCATCAAGGTCGAGGACACAATGGCATACTTTACCATTGATAAAAAACTCAATTATACCTTAGAACAAGCAAAAAAAATCTATTAAACCAACTGTGTAATTGTTTGAGCAAAATGTGGAGCGCGACCATGAAGGGTCGATCTCTTTCCATAAACCAGGTGCAGAAGGTGCAGACCAAAAAAAAATGTGAAATGAAACCTCTAGACATGTAAAATCCATAATAAAACCTTGCCCAAACCCTTTCTTGAGATCGTGACATATGGAGGGACTGGATCCCTCTTAGACATGATTTACAACTTGCCATTGAATGCTTGGATGCCCTGTCAACTCACAGTCAGGGCAGAGTTAATGTCCCATGGGAAAAGTAAAACCTATGTGTGGAAATTACCTTGTATCTCCCGGTAAGGTAATGATTCAACGCCCCTTATAACATAATCAATGCATTTGTTCCAAGTTCAAAGTGGGATCATGACTATGGTGTTTAACACCATAGTCCCCAAACCTTTTCATCACTTAAAAACATAACCAAAATCTTGCGCTAGGGATTGACACCTTAACCTTTTTATTGTAATGTTTATTACCTTTTCCACCTTATATTGCAGGGTGTGTTTAGTACTAGGTTTTAGTGGTTAAGACTAAGCCATAACCTTTAGGCTTAAAATACCTAGCAAAATCAAAGCTTACCATAAGCACGACAAGCAATAAGAACATCACCGTAAGGTGTGGCGTTAGGGTTGTCATCACCATATGTAAACTCGATATAAAGTATAACCTATCTGTTATCTCTAGGGTTGTTTCACCTGTTTATTTTTAAATTTTTTATTATCGTGGGTTTTTATTGTTTTAATTTTTCTTTGTTTTATATTTTATGTTTGATTGATCTTCATTAGGGCTTCTTTCATTATCTAAAATCATCAAAAGATTCATTCATAAGCCATGAGCCCATGTATGTGCAATAAAGTATATGTTATATGGTGAATTCTTACCACTGGCAGCATTTTAATTTATGATGACAGAATGTCCAAATGGATTCCAGTCGAGATATCTTGAACAAGTCACACCTGTGTTGTATTTTTAATAAATGGTAAATAATACAAATTAAAAGGGAAGAAAAAAGATGACAATAATATATCAGTAAGATTCCACATTGCAGAGCAAGGAGGCCCTGCAAGGAATATCCATTTCCACTTTTATATAGACAGTGACACAGCTCTTGGTGTTGCAAATGAAATGATTGAACAACTCGATCTTTCTGATCAAGATGTGATAGAAATTGCTGACTTGATTGATACATTCATTGCGAAACTAGTACCTGGATGGAGGCCTGGGGATTCTACTGATGAAACCATTGGTGTAAATGAATATCCTGCTGAAAATGTTCCCGATGAGAATCGCTTGCATGAGGCTGATCAGTACCAAAAGGAAGATCCTATAGATCTCCCTGTTGAGGCTGTAAAGATAGATGACGAGTCTTCTTTAGTTAACCAAATTGCCTCTGCAGAATGTTACTCTGTTGAATGTATTGCACCAATTAGATGTGAGGGTAACATACATGGGAGGTTTGAAGAATTTATGTATAACCAGAGTGGTTCTGAGTACTCTCCTTCAAGTTCTATTGCACCTATATCTTATATGGGAGAAGATCAGGCTTCTCAAGATTCACTAAATTCAGAGGGTACTGTTACGGGATCAGTATGTTCAGAAAGTGAAAATATTCTAGTAAACACCCATCAATGTTTGGGCCTGAGTGATTCCGCTAGAATTGATACTTGCCCAACCAAGTTTGAAAATTCAGGGAAACATGAAATGGTCATAGTTTTGAATCAGGATACTGTTGGTGTTGACCATGCCGAGTTAATTGGCAAAGAAAACTTTGGAATGACAGAGAGGTCATGTCCTTTTGAATTCATCTAGCATTCTTCAAAATGCCTTATGGACAGTGTATTGTCTTTCTCAGTGGATAATAGAGGGATGGATATCAAGTCTTTGATCCTCCTGTTCGTGATTGTTCCATCTTGTGTAGTTACAAGATGCAGTATACTTCTATAAGCATCAGATAACAACCTTTCTTCGTTTTATTTGGGAATCTCCACCGAAACACCTCTTCCATCAAATTCCTCACTACTATCATGAAAATGTCTTTATGGAGAAGCTTTATCACCTTCATGGATGGCAACTTCGGGAAAATCCTCGCCGCATTTTTGATGCTGTGCTTTTTAGAAATGAGTTGGATGTGCTTTCAATTAGATGGAATGAATTTATGTAACCAAATTTGTGATTCTGGAATCTAATTCAACATTTACAGGTTTGCCAAAACCATTAGTTTTTGAAAGCAATAAAGAAATGTTTCAGTTTGCAGAATCAAAGTATCTCTATCGAATGGTTGGAGATGTTGATGAGATACCCATTGCACATACTATATGCTTTCTCAGGTCCTGTGATGATATACCACCTATCATGTATCTACAGCTGCGTGATTACTCATACTCTTTCGTGTATTTTCCAGGTTACGGTAGTGGGTGCTCATCGGTTCACATTTATCAGAAAGGGGAAACACGATATGGACATTACCGTCAATCTGATGAGCTATTTGTAGATGCAGGATGGCACTATAGCTTTTGTTTTCGGCACATAAATGATTAAGATGAAAGCATACATTCATTTTGATCATGTGAGGTTCGCTCGTTATTTGAATCCTACGAGAATACAGGATGTGATTTGTCGTGGAGCTGACCTCTTTTTTTGACATGCTACCAGAGGAGAATTCTTCATATGAACACCACTAAAACAATAACAACTAGTCTCAGACAAATTATTGCTAGGTGTCCTTCTCAGGTATCTCCACAAAATAGAGTAACTGAAGATTGAGGAGGCCGTGAATTCCAAGTGAATACGGGATTTCTCCCTATTTTTAGGCATAATATCAACAATAATAATGGATCAGATTTCCAGATGGAAAAGTACTTGGAAAAAAGATCGACATCCAGATTCTTGTGGCAATATTCAATTGATATCCAACATCTCAGTAAAAACATTGGCAACTGAATTTGTTTCCAGATCGGATGCATAAATAAAAATCAAATGTTTTGGTGGCAGAGTATCCGAGGTAGGGGATCAACATTTGAAGAATCTATTTCAGGTGTTAGAGCATTTGAAGGCCCAAAAAATCAACAGTCGGCTAGCATTTTAAGGGGCTGGAAATCTTCTAGATTCAAAGAGATTTATGTTTCCTTCAAAGCAAGCCTTGAATTATGCTAAAATCAGAAGAGATGATTCCACTATATCCATTCCAGATATGTTGCAAATCTAGGAACAGAATTCGATTCCTAAGAGGCTGATATCAGCTCTTATCCTGTAAATTGTTATAAATGGAATGATTTGCTCTCGAGAGGAGAGAAGAGAGAGTTCTTCCTTTCAGGAGAACGCAGGGACTGTAGGTTGGCAGTTTTGGGAGCTATGCTGGATCTTTTGTAAGTACTTCTGTATATCATGAGTTTTTTGCAGCTTCAATGACAGGTTCTAGTTTTGAATAAACTTGATGATGATTTGTCTTTGTGCCACATAAATTGTCTCTTTGATAATTCTTTTATGTAATTGGTCATTCATATTCCATTACATAATTCTTATTTTGAGATGACAGTTATCTTTCATTTTTATAAACATTGACAGTTTCACTTCATGATTTAGGATCATAGACCTGGGTGTTGAACTTTGTGATTGTTTGCATGTTATACAGCATCTGTTTGATTTTCCTGTAGCTCTAACTCATACCATCATTTACTTTAATGCTTTGAATTCCTGATAAACACTTGTATTTACCCATCTGTGATATATACCAGCTATGTTCATTGTAAAGTGTGTGATGTTTTGATTTCATTCCTAAACTGTACAAACAAGTAATATTGTCCTCGTTCCTTCAAGTGCTAGGAGGTTCTTTTAGCCCTAAGTTTTATACCATCCTGTGTTTCCAATTTGATTTTATCTTATTTATGCATTTTTAAACAAAGATTTCCTTAAGATTGAATCCAGTAGTCTAGGTTCAACTTTAGGGATAACATCTTCTGGCGCCGTTGCCGGGGACGGAGGAGTGAAGATAATCTTCCCCGAGAAAGAATGACAAAGATCAGATCCAGTTCTTGATGGTGAATAGGAGCAGGACATTAGTTAGACTACATATTTATTCACCGGGAGACTCCATGTTCGAAGAATCTAGAGGTGATTTTACAAGATGTGTAAGTGTATGGAAACCATGTTGGCACAGAGATTTGCTCCGTTCAATTTCGCAGATATTCCTGGCTTTCCGAATATAGTACCTACCATGGATGAATGGGGATATTTTCTTCCCCGATTCAAAGAAGAGGAGGAGGACAATCCGGCATATCATGTACTTAAATTTCATCAATACATGGATCAGCTGAATATACATCATGAAGATGTATTGATGAAAATGTTTATGTATTCATTAGATGGTTCTACAAGTAAATGGTACAGAAATCTTCCTCCTTCCAGTATTTCCTCTTTGAAAGACTTTCATGATACCTTTAATTCATATTATAAGAGGATATACCCAGATGAGTGCATTCTTGAGGATTGTTGTAGGGGATATGCATTATATATGCAGAGTTTAGAAGCAGATTTTTCCAGTAGTAAGGATGAAGCTGATGGTTATGATATAAATAAAGAAGAAGATTTATTATCTTCCTCTGATTCTATTTCACAAGAAGAAATTTTTCAAAATTCTGATATTAAAATTGGTGAGAGCATCATAGAACAGAAATCTTCATCTTTAGAAATTGATCAGAATGCTCCATTGTGTGGTGAAGACATTAACATATTGGTTGAAACTCCAGGAGAAGACATTAAAGTTCTACATTTAGATCAGCATCAGTCGATTCACTCTAAAGATATCCCAATCTATGATGAGTATCCAGATGAAACAGAGCAGATCCCTACATCACCTTTTGTTGAATTGAGGGGCAGCAAATAGGTGTATGACAACTATGAATCAAATTTTGATGAGGAACAACATTGTGTAGAAATCAACCATACTGAATCTGTAAAAGACATTGAGCAGCCATATTTGCAATTCAATTTGCAAGTAGCTGAAAGTGGCAGCCATTATGAGGAAGAGGATATACAGAGATATTTTGAGCTTCAACAAAAGGTACTTCCTTATAGTTTCATTGATCCTTTTGTTGATTATATGGAGTCTTTGAGCAGCTCAAATGTCGGATTGTTTTTATCAAAGGGAGGTTGTCTTTTCCTTTCTTTTGAAATGAATTTTCATATTCCATGGTCTCCTTTATGCATCATCTCTAGATCAGAAGATTTTCCAGTTTGGTCAATTAGATCATCAATAGATTTTTCGATTATATTTCTAAAGACATGGATGGAGAAGACAGAGTTTAGGGCAGATTCTCTTTCCATTAAAAATTTCAACGAATGGAGGGATATGAGCATTGATGAGGAAATTGATGAAAATTTTTCTTCCATTTTGTCTTCTTATCTAATGTCAAGCTCATGTAACTTAGAATCTAACGTCATCTTTTTAAAAGAATGTGCTACACATATTGAGAAAGAGATTGAAGCTTTAGAGGTCAAAATACAGAATTTATCATTTCAAACCCCTTTTCAGCTGTCTTTCAATATCAGGATTGAGAATAAGGACGAGTTTGATAATCCAAAACTCAAAAAATGGCATGACCCGATAGCTAACTACATTAAGGAAGTTATTGATTCAGGTTTTCAGTATACATTGAATGATAAATCCGAAAATCAAAATTGCAGGCAGATGATGATTGTTGTTCCTATTCTCATTTTTCTATTGCTAATGCACAGATCAAGATTTTTATTAAGTATTCAAATACTTGTGTGGCTTCACTGGAAGCATGACTTTACCTGATCAAAAGAAAGTAGTTTTGATTAGTGTAGGAGCTGTGAATAAATAAGCTTGATGTTTCAAGCATTTCTTTAAAGTTTGTACAGTGTGATCAGATTGTTGTGAAAATATTATTTCAGTTTGCAGAGTAGTTTAAAGATTCAGTCAGTGGTTGGTTAAGTAGCAGAGATTTGTGATGAAGACTCCAGCCCAATGGAAACAAGGAACCGGTATTTCTTAGTTTCAAAAAACAGTGAATGGCAGGACAGGGTGCAGATATCAAAGATGGTTTCATTAGAAAGGCACTTGGTCTACTTGTTCTTGGAAGCTCACAGGTAGCATGCCATCCCCAGACAGAGACAGATGTTATCTCTAGGGTTGTTTCAACTGTTTATTTTTAAATTTTTTATTATCGTGGGTTTTTATAATTTTGCTTTGTTTTATATTTTATGTTTGATTGATCTTCATTAGGGCTTCTTTCATTATCTAAAATCATCAAAAGCTTCATTCATAATCCATGAGCCCATGTATGTGTAATAAAGTATATGTTATATGGTGAATTCTTACCACTGGCAGCATTTTAATTTCTGATGACAGAATGTCCAAATGGATGCCAGTCGAGATATCTTGAACAAGTCACACATGTGTTGTATTTTTAATAAATGGTAAAGAATACAAATTAAAAGGGAAGAAAAAAGATGACAATAATATATCAGTAAGATTCCACATTACAGAGCAAGGAGGCCTTGCAAGGAATATCCATTTCCACTTTTATATAGACAGTGACACAGCTCTTGGTGTTGCAAATGAAATGATTGAACAACTCGATTTTTCTGATCAAGATGTGACAGAAATTGCTGACTTGATTGATACATTCATTGTGAAACTAGTACCTGGATGGAGGCATGGGGATTCTACTGATGAAACCATTGGTGTAAATGAAGATCCTATAGATCTCCCTGTTGAGGCTGTAAAGATAGATGAAGAGTCTTATTTAGTTAAACAAATTTCCTCTGCAGAATGTTACTTAGTTGAATGTATTGCACCAATTATATGTGAGGGTAACATACATGGGAGGTTTGAAGAATTTATGTATAACCAGAGTGGTTCTGAGTACTCTCCTTCAATTTCTATTGCACCTATATCTTATATGGGAGAAGATCAGGCTTCTCAAGGTTCACTGAATTCAGAGGGTACTGTTACGGGATTAGTATGTGCAGAAAGTGAAAATATTCTAGTAAACACCCATCAATGTTTGGGCCTGAGTGATTCCGCTAGAACTTATACTTGCCCAACCAAAGTTGAAAATTCAGGGGAACATGAAATGGTCATAGTTTTGAATCAGGATACTGTTGGTGTTGACCATGCCCAGTTAATTGGCAAAGAAAACTTTGGAATGACAGAGAGGTCATGTCCTTTTGAAGTCATCTCACATTCTTCAAAAGGCCTTATGGACAGTGTATCGTCTTTCTCAGTGGATAATAGAGGGATGGATATCAGGTCTTTGATCCTCCTGTTCGTGATTGTTCCATCTTGTATAGTTACAAGATGCAGTATACTTCTATAAGCATCAGATAACGGCCTTTCTTCGTTTTATTTGGGAATCTCCACCGAAACACCTCTTCCATCAAATTCCTCACTACTATCATGAAAATGTCTTTATGGAGAAGCTTTATCACCTTCATGGATGGCGACTTTGGGAAACTCCTCGATGCATTTTTGATGCTGTGCTTTTCAGAAATGAGTTGGATGTGCTTTCAATTAGATGGAATGAATTTATGTAACCAAATTTGTGATTCTGGAATCTAATTCAACATTTACAGGTTTGCCAAAACCATTAGTTTTTGAAAGCAATAAAGAAATCTTTCAGTTTGCAGAATCAAAGTATCTCTATGGAACGGTTGGAGATGTTGATGAGATACCCAGTGCACATACTATATGCTTTCTTAGGTCCTGTGATGGTATACCACCTATCATGTATCTACAGCTGCGTGATTACTCGTACTCTTTCGAGTATTTTCAAGGTTACGGTAGTGGGCGCTCATCGGTTCACATTTATCAGAAAGGGGAAACACGATATTGACATTACTGTCAATCTGATGAGCTATTTGTAGATGCAGGCTGGCACTACAGCTTTTGTTTTCGGCACATAAATGATTAAGATGAAAGCATACAGTCATTTTGATCGTGTGAGGTTCGCTCGTTATTTGAATCCTACTAGAATACAGGATGTGATTTGTCGTGGAGTTGACCTTTTTTTTTTACATGCTACCAAAGGATCATTCTTCATATGAAAACCACTAAGACAACAACAGCTAGTCTCGGACAAATTCTTGCTAGGTGTCCTTCTCAGGTATCTCCACAAAATAGAGTAACTGAAGATCGAGGTGGCCGTGAATGCCAAGTGAATACGGGATTTCTCCCTATTTTTAGGCATAATATCAACAATAATAATGGATCATATTTCCAGATGGCAAAGTACTTGGAAAAAAGATAGACATCCAGATTCTTGTGGCAATACTCAATTGATATCCAACATCTGAGTAAAAACATCAGCAACTGAATTTGTTTCCAGATCAGATGCATAACTAAAAATCAAATGTTTTGGTGGCAGAGTATCTGAGGTAGGGGATCAGCATTTGAAGAATCTATTTCAGGTGTTAGAGCATTCGAAGGCCCAAAAAATCAACATTCGGCTAGCACTTTAAGGGGTTGGAGATCTTCTAGATTGAAGGAGATTTATGTTACCTTCAAAGCAAGCCTTGAGTTATGCTAAAATCAGAAGAGATGATTCCACTATATCCATTCCAAATATGTTTCAAATCTAGGAACATAATTTGATTCCTAAGAGGCTGATATCAGATCTTATCCTGTAAATTGTTATAAATGGAATGATTTGGTCTTGAGAGGAGAGAGAGAGAGAGTTATTCCTTTCAAGAGAACGCAAAGACTGTAGGTTGGCGGTTTTGGGAGCTATGCTGGATCTTTTGTAAGCACTTCTGTATATCATGAGTTTTTTGCAGCTTCAATGATAGGTTCTAGTTTTGAATAAACTTGATGATGATTTGTCTTTGTGCCACATAAATTGTCTCTTTGATAATTATTTTATGTATTTGGTCATTCATATTCCATTACATAATTGTTATTTTGAGATGACAGTTATCTTTCATTTTTATAAACATTGACAGTTTCACTTCATGATTTAGGATCATAGACCTGGGTGTTGAACTTTGTGATTGCTTGCATGTTATACAACATCTGTTTGATTTTCCTATAGCTCTGACTCATACCAGCCTTTACTTGAATGCTTTGAATTCCTGATAAATACTTGTATTTACCCATCTGTGATATATACCAACTATGTTCATTGTAAAGTGTGTGATGTTTTAATTTCATTCCTAAACTGTATAAACTATACAAACAAGTAATATTGTCCTCGTTCCTTCAAGTGCTGGGAGGTTCTTTTAGCCCTAAGTTTTATACCAGCCTGTGTTTCCAATTTGATTTTATCTTATTTATGCATTTTTAAACAAAGATTTCCTTAAGCTTGAATCCCATAGTCTAGGTTCAACTTTAGGGATAACACTATCCATTCAAAGTAAGAATCAATTATAATTTATTTTTACACACATTTTACTCATAACAACACATGTTTCATGATACAACTAGATTATACATATTACGACAATTTACTTGGATAAAAGAATAAAATAATGTTTATTTTTATTTTGGGATTTGGGGTTTTCTAACAAAAGGATCCCTATTTTGGATCAAGAAATTAACCTAAGTATATTTTCAAGTATGAAGATCCTCCTTAATGAGTAATTTAATGAGAGCATAGTGGAAGAGGATGATATAAGGGTTATTGGGTTCTTTTGGACCTATTTTGGTATTGTTGTGTAACTTTTGGACCTACTACTAACAACAGTATTGACCCCTCTACCTCATACGCTACTGCAAATATTCCTTTCATGTCTAATCTCAACTATTGGGAGTGCTATAATATTTTCATGTGGATTGACTAGAAAATTAAATAATCAATTGGTATAACTTGAATGGAGTCCAAGTCTAGTCAATTGGCTAGCCAGAATAGTTTTTTGGTTGAAGGAAAATGTGAGGTTAACTAGAAGTCATTGAAATGGATAAAACGCTAAAGAGGTGATCAAATAAAGTTGATTGTCACATAATAACTAAATGTGGTTAGGAATTTATGTATTTCCATTAACGAGGAGTTGGTCACATTACATCTATAAGTAATTTGTAATGGCTATGTATAAGATGAGAATTAGTGGGTAGCATGATCATGTAATGAAGTGTGATTTGTGGTCTATAAAATAAAAAATGTAAACACATTTTATGAGTGTTTCATTAATCAATCAGTTTTAATCTCACTAATTTTCTAGTTTTCCCCTAGAAGAGGGGCTTCGAGGGGTAATTTCTATGTAATTTGTTTGACGTGTTGTGTGGATTATCTATGTTATAATTGTGTTTAAATATATGAAACAATGTGTTGTAATACCCCCTCAATTATTAATTATTATTAATTCTATTGGAAAATACTTTATTGATTATTTTTATTATTTTTGACACGAAGGTAAAAAATAAAACAGTTTGTAATAAAAACATTTTTTATTTAATAAAATATCCTGAAGGGAGACAAAAGTGGATATAGTTGTTGTTACGAGGAGAAATTCCTATGGCTTGGGGTACCACAATAAACAGATTAAATCCATAAATCATTCCTTCCCTATATGCAAGAGAAACCAAATATCTAACACCAAAGGATCCTGGTTCATACCTTATTCCAGACGGTTGATGTAGATCCCCGTTGAGCTTTTCCACTCTCACTTGTATTAGAAATTCACTTCCTCAACATTCAACAAACAAGACAAGCATGCTATATATAATTGCGTTAGACCTACTCTAGCATATATAATCAATAACATATAAGCATTTAAAAGCATCCATGGATCAAATACTCATCTAAATACACATTATTGGATAAGAAAAGATATTTCTATTGATATAAAACATATATTACAATAGTGACAACCTCTGTCGGCACGTCTGTGAATCAGAGAAACTGAGTCCCCCACTTCAGCCTCCACCACTTCAATCCTCCATATCTCAATAGCAAGCTCACAAGAAAAAGGCAAGCTTGGGAAGAACACAAAGTGCTCCAAGGGACAAAGGGATGCATACTGAATTATAAGCTCTAGCAACAATGGAGTACAGTTTTATTTCTTTTCAATTCCTCTCCGTTCAATGTATCCAAAGGGTTCCTTATATAGCTCTTCAATGGGGTAATGGAAAGTCGAATTCGAGTGATCTCAAGGCATATGGAAGGCCAAGAGATAAGTGACTCGGATCCACATCAAGGAAAACTCAAAAATCATTTGGCATTTTGCACACATCCCGATGTACGCGGGTTTAAGGGTCAAATCCACGTATATAGGCGAGAAAGGGATTAAAATTCACGTATGGAAATTATTGCATGTTTTTAGGTATGAGCTTGGAAACATCAAAGGTACAAAAATGGTCGATGGGGTCTAAAGAGTCTGTAGAGGGACAAGGAAGGCCATAAAGGTGTGATCCACCATGTGTGCTAAAATGAGTTGTAACAGATGACCCCTAATGTGTGAGGTCAGAGGGGTCATATGATGGCCAAAATACAGTATAATTCCATCCCAGAAGTGAAGTGATGAAGAACCAAGTGGAAGAACCAACCATCCTATCAATACAATACAATGATCAAACTCTACACATAACTGCAAGTAGATGTAGCAGTCCCAGATACATAAGAGTACAATGGCCATGAATAGGCATGATACAAAATATAACATGTGTGGTCATCGCCACGTACAATATAGATAGCTTAGAATGTCCATGATGAAGATATACATAGAATCATGATCTCCATGAAGGATAAAGATATATAATGGGTCAAGATCTCCATAATGGCTAGAAATATCTGACATATAATTGAATCAAGTCACGAGAGCTGAAATCTCATGAACACTGGCACGATCAAGGAGGTACCATATATGAGATGCCACCCATCTGGAGGGTCCTCTACATAAACCGCTATGAGTACCTTTCCTACTATGTGAATAGATATGTCGAGGTCGAACATAGTAGTCCATTGCCTAATTACTGGTCATTGATGTATACCATTAACAGACACGAGATCACCCACTGATAATGAAAATGGGAATCAAGGTACTAGAGTGCAAACTAACAAGTGTGAATAAATGTGTTAAGGTTGAACACTTGAAAGAATCCATCGATTAGGGTACATTGATGTATTCTAAAAAAATTGTAGATGGCAAGAGAACCTGCCACTGATGACTGCAAGTCTTAAGGCACTCAAAAATGACTCTAGATTCCTATCCCAAAATAAATGATCTGAAGTCGATGGGATGAAATCTGCTGGAAGGAGGGAATTAAGGCATCCCCCATCATCCAACACGAGGTACTCAACAAAGTTGTATAATGTGGAAGGACTCTATCATAATGTGCATGAACCAGTAACTGTACCTGGAATGGTCGACATGCAAAGTCAAGATAACTAAGGAATGGACAACTTAGGTTTAATCTTCCTTCGAACAAGAGCATAAAGGCGAGTGGTGATTGAATGTAGGCAGCATAAACTCGATATACAAAACCGGGACATCTATGCGACACAGGAGGCATCGACAAAGGCTCCATAGGGACTGGAAGCTTAACTAGTCGGTGGAGATAAACTCCAAGAAATGAGTATAGCTCCTAAAGTCAAACCATTACCCAACCAATGGATGTGATATACAATGCTCTGTTCAAAGGAAACACGACTCGACTACTGCCAAAGATAACATCTTTTCTTGTCTGGCTTTTTGGTTTTTTGATACTTTTTTTTTGGACTTTTTCAAATATTTTGAAAAGCTTGAAAAAGAATAAAAGTGCTTTATAGTTACAGACTAGGAGAAGACAAGTGTCAAGGGACAAACAAACTAGTTCCAAGCAGTGGAACATACCTATTCTCAATGCAAGGACACACGTGTAGGATAGTGACACTCGAGGGAAAGTCCCCTCCCAGTAAAAATAGGGAATCAAGATGCAAAGGATATACAAAATGGCTCTGCGTGGCTAGACATGAGATAAGATCAGGCTATATGGCTGATACTCAAAGTCAGGGAAGATGACATAAGGCTCAATGAGGTAGGAAAAGCTCATGATAATGCAATTACAACTTGACATAAGGGAGTCCTGAGGAAACATGCCAGCAAAAAGATCAAGAGGAGTATGAGGCTCTTGCGAAATGTCATGGCGATACTATGCAACAGACTCCCACACCATAAAGGACAAAGTGTTAGCATGGGCGCCAAAAGCAAACAAGGAGCTAACTAGGGCACCCATTTAAGGTCAAACTCTGCCATTCACATCATGTCACTTCTAAAATAACAAGAAGGTTCTGTGACAGGATAGAATGGGTTTGTACCTAAGGTTATAATGAAATGGTCATAAGTTCATGCAAAATGCAAATGGAGGTGAAATATAACCTATATGCCAGTTTAAACATCATACCTGAGATCAGCACAAATGGGTCAAAACAATGGTCGAAACGACGCTCCAAACAGTCTCTTACATCATCCTATTAGTAAAAAACAGTCCAAAAGGGTCAGAAACGGTTCAAAACTATAGAAAGGGGGTAAAAATTTTCAAAAAATTGAAATTTTTTCTATAAATAGTAAAAAATTCTAAACATTATGTATCATTTGAAATTTTTACCCAATTGAGCTCAAAACTTCAAACGCGAATTCCAAGAGTTTTGTCCGGCGAAATATGACACCGTTTTTCCCAGGTAACTTCCCATGCCCTGCTCTTCCATTTGCATGTAAATTTTTTCAATTTCCATGGTCAAAATCAATTTATAGCCCATTCTAAGATAGTCACTTTGGCCCACATGGAAATCAGGGATTTTTCCACGTATAGGGCTGGATATACACGGAAAAATGGCCCAAAGTGGCATACATATGCGTTTGTTTTACAAACATTCACATATGTGGTCCAGTTGAATGTTTTTTAAGACAAATAATGACCAAAACTCAATGTAAATGTGCAGGGTAGTTCTAGAATGGAGGGAGAGAGAACACAGGGATGTAGAAGAGGCTGTACGGGGCGATCTAATGGCTCAACAAGTTCTTCGTGCATGTGGGCTATACAAGTTTTGCTATCTTGGGGGCTTAAGGGCCAAACCAATATTGTTGTAGATACTAGTAGACTAATGGGATCCTAACTAAAATTCTTTCCATATCGATCGGATGTCCCTCACTATAGAGGTGGAGGATATATACTTCATTACAGGAGTGTCCTGATGGGGAGAAGTGGTGAACCTACATTCTCACGGGCCCGTAGGTGGCCTCACCATTGAAGAGTATATTACTATATACTATTATCAAAACATGGATTTAGATCCCAACGAAATCCATACAGTTTCTAGGCCTGAAGGACATACTACTGGCACTCGGTAGGATAGCAGGGCTAGCCTCGCTCCACTAGGCCTCACGGCCATTGATGTTTTATGGAGTGGAGTGCATGAGACCCACAGTTTACGATTGGAGTACTACGCTGTTGAGTAACATGAAGCAATAGCTCAGCGACTGCAAGATGGGAAGGGTACGAAACTTTGGTTTCAACGGTATACTGAGCACGTTCTTCTTCAAGTGTGTTCCGGGGCTCAGCCCTAGAGTTGACGTTCCTCCTCACAGGGTTTGAGATCTAGCCCAAAGACATTGGGAAGACGCAATGCGTACACTCGGTGGAGCTAGGGTGCCTAACCCCTACCCAGCTGACTTCTTTCCATGGTGGAGGCGGTAGATAGTTGCCATCGATAATTACCCCTATGTAGGGATAGATTTTTGGGGAGATCCCGACATGCCCCTACCACGTGGATCAACATATGGTGACATTGGTAATGAATCCCAACCCTCCTTTTAAATTTTTTTGAGTTTTTGATATATAGAACCAAAAGACATGTTTTTACGTGACGACACATAGTGACATCGTGTCATATGTATGTAGATGTAGGACCATGGCAGCCTGACGGTTTCCCTCATCATACATGGAGGGGACGAGGAGATGACATCATGGGTATGGATGCGGAGCAGACGCTCCAAAGCATCCACACAAACTTTGTGTGGCTGAGACACAGGGTACCCATGGCGTAAGTCGAGGATTTGCCTGAGGCCATGCAGCGTCAGGTGGTGGGTGTACCATGAGCATGGGTGCGGTTGTTTCGACGGCTAGCTAGAGATGTGGTGAGTTTCCATGATCAGAACCCCGGTCCTCCTCCCCAGGATTAGATACCTGGGAGTGACACATTTTTGTACTACAGTGTATTATATTTTGGTGGCTCGGAAGCCCCATTTTTGTATTATGACACTTATGTATTATGACATCACATTTTGGATGTTTAATGAAATTTTTTTATGATGATCGATTTTATTTATTTAGATGTGTAAAAATGTATGTTTGTGATGAGCTTATGGTCTGTGAAACAAATGCCAATCTAACACATAGTTAGCATATGAGTTAGCAACTTGATTATAAATTCTTGGAACATGTATGTATGTTATGTTGTCAAATTTCTGTTCTAACATTCTCACACGTAAGAATCTTCGTAATAATGTTGGATCCCTAATATGATATAAGCCATTCAGTTGTGACACTATTAACTACGAATCAAGATGTACCTCAAGAGAGAGAACACCATACGAAACGGAATCCTATAGAAGCTCGATAATGACACTATATTCAGCAACATTTTTTGAAGAGGGACGTAAACATATGCCTCCTGAAGACAATACCCAACCCGTAGGAGTATAAATCACCCAAGTAGCAGAGGCTGAGTGTTGAGTGTGACGGCTAGCACCATCAGGGAATCTGATATAGATGGAATACTCCATTAGCATCTGCCATAAGAAACAAAAGCTAATCAACAAACCCGATCACCATAAGAAAAACCTAACTATGCAAAATATTGTACAATAATATACAATAATCAGCCCTGGCTAAGGATCATGCATAGTAATTTTTAAGATAGAGCCCATTTCTAGGCTCCTCCAAGGCTATCCCCTCGTAATCTACTAGCTCAGAGGCACCCTTCTCTAACACATGTTTGACAACGTAAGGACCATGCCACATGGGGTTAAACTTTCCTGCCCCCAAGGTTTCTTTAGCATGATCCCACTAAAGGACCAAATCTCCTTCACTAAACTTCCTCAGATGGACAGACTTATCATACTGGACCTTAACGCAATTCTTATTTACTTCTAGAGCCACTAAGGCATATCGACGCTGCTCATCAAGCTGTTCTAAGTGGACCAAATGTTCCTCCAATGGGGAAGTGTCTGGTAAAATATCTGCAGCTAGATTCAATGAAGGGATTTCACATTCAACCAGCAAGACAGACTCCACTCCATGTACAAGCTGATATGGAGAAAAACCAATGGCAGTCCTAACCATGGTTCTATAAGCCCACAAAGCAGGATATAACATCATATGCCAGTTGGTCTTTCTATATGCAATGGTTCGTTGGAGAATGGACTTAAGTGATTTGTTCACTACTTCAACCTGTCCATTCGCCTGAGGGTAATAAGAAGAGGAATGTTCCTTCTTATACCCTAACTTCGAGGACAACTCTTCCATCATTTGATTTTGAAAGTGCCTACCATGGTTAGTTACAAGGTCCTTCGGAATACCGAACCGAGTAATGATCTGGTTCAATACGAAATGCACGGCTGTCTCACCATTATATTTAACCGTGGGAATAGCCTCGGCCCATTTCATGAAATAGTCAACAACCACTATAATATGATGATGCCTCCGAGCTAAAGCTGGGTTGCAATCCATGAAATCAAGCCCCCACTTAGTGAAGGGACCGACGCTGATAATTAGATGTAACAGGGAAGGATGTGAGCACATATTGCATGCAAACACCTGGCAAGGGTGGAACTTCTTGACCGCATTGACACAATCTTTAAAGATCGATGACCAAAAATAACCCGCTCTTAAGATTTTTTGGGTTGTAGAAATCCCAGATAAATGACCACCACACGCCCCTCCATGGAAATCATTCAACACAAGCTCAACATCCTCATTAGTTAAACAACGATGTAAAATGGAATCTACCTCATGGTGGTACATTGTGTTGTCCACTATAAGGTAGCTCTTGGATACATGACATAAACATCATCGTTCATCCCGTGAAAGTTGAGTAGGGACCTTCAATGTTTGTAAATATATGATGATATCCCCATACCATGGATCCAAAGTTGAGATCAAGAAAATGTGCTCATCGACAAATGTATCTTCACAAACTTCCTCCTCCTCCTTGCTTGGGAAATCATATATAAGCTCTGCAAAAATCAACATTTTTTTTTATTTTGCCGAAACAAACTCGAGATTGAATTCTTGCAAGATGACAATCCACTTATTATACTTTCCCTCGATCATCCTTCTATTGAGGATGAACTGAAATGGATTGACATGGGCTACCACCAAGGTTTGGTGAAGGAGAATGTAGTGTCTCAATCTTTGAACTGCATGAACGGTAGCTAAGGCAAGTTTCTCCACATGGGAATAAAGAATCTCTGCATCTACAAGGTTTCAGCTCAAATAATATACGACATGCTCATGGAGATCCTCATCCTCTTGAAGCAAAACCATACCAATCGTCTCCATGGACGCGACCACATAAAGAAAAAATTCATGGCTATAGTCAAGTGTACTAATCATGCGGGTCGATTCTAAGGCTCGTTTAAGTGCATCAAAGGACTCCTGGGCTATCTGATCCCAGCAAAAGGTAGTGTCATTATTCAAAAGACGCATAAAGGCTTTAGTCAAATTGGCAAAGTTAACCACGAATCTTCCCAAGAAATTTGCCATGCCTTGCAAACATTGAATATGTCTAATGTTTCTCGGGGGAGACAATTGAAGTATTGCCTCAACCTTTAAGGGATCGACTCCTATACCCTACTTGGAGACAATGAACCCTAACAAGTGATAAGAATTCATGCAAAAGATGCATTTATGAGGATTTAACCTAACCAAGTAATGGTGGAATATTTCGAACACTAATCTCAAATAATAGGAATGACACATCCTTTGATGAGAATGAGCAGCAAGGTCATCCAAAAAGACTTCAATAATCGATTTGAGATCATGGAAAATCAAGGTCATAGCCCGCTGAAATGTGGCTCCAGCGTTTTAAGGTCGAGAGGCATCTTTCGACATGCAAAGGTATCCTAAGGACAAATAAATGCAGTTTTATGTTGGTCCTTGGGTTTGATCTAGATTTGATTGTATCCAGAAAATCCGTCCATAAAGGAAAATACCTCGCTTCCTACACACTCATCCAAAATTTGATCAATAAATGGTGTGGGAAAATTATCCTTAGGACATGCACAATTCAAGTCACGAAAATCAGTGCATATACGGATCGCTCCCTGCTTCTTATCATTTGGAACAGGTTTTGAAACCCACTCTGTCAAGGGAACGGGATAGATAAAATCAACATTTAATAGCTTTTCTATCTCAGCCTTAATCGTGGGTGCTTTTCTAGGATTCACTGCACGCAAGCGTTGTCGAACAGGCTTAGCATTGGGATAAGTTTTAATTTCATGTTCAACAATGCGAGGGTTGATACCTGGCATTTCCTCATATGAACAAGAAAAGAAATCATGAAAATCTTTGAACAGCTCGATATACTCTTGAATATCAGCATGGGAACATTCTTCCCCAATATAGACATTATCAATCTTTCCAAGATCACGAGAGATATTGATAGGGATGGTAGGAGATATATTCGCCATGTTTACATCAGCCATCGGACCAAGAGAGTGCAATGGAACCACAGGACTACCAATTCTCTCACTAAGAATCTGCCTAAAGTATTCACACTCCAAACGGTCAAGCTTAGGAAGAAAATAAGATCTATGATGTAACTCTTCCCAAGGTGGCTCAACCCCAACATGGCCTCAATAATAGCTTCATTTGATGGAAAAAAACTATCAAGGAAATCATGTGCGTGAGAAGACTCAACTGCCCATGCAGGAAGCGCATATGTGTCCTCCTCCTCCATCCGCAAAGAGGAAGGACTAGGCTCTGCAACACATTCAAGATTCACTTGATACGCTATCATTGCTGCAGGCAACGACATGTCCGTTTTGATAGGATTACTCAAAGGAATTGGTGTAGGAAGGATCCAAGGGTCTTCCATATGGGAAGTGCGAAAAGACACCGAACTCAATGAAGATGAAGCCCAACTGGGCCTAGACCCGATCATAAGAACGGGTGCAGGACAACTAAAGGTTCCCATAAGGGATGGATACATGCCAACACCCACACTCCAAGTTTCCAACTAGGAATGATCGATAATCAGGATAGAAGCTCCCGATGATGCAGTAACACTCAGATTTTTGAATGATGTCTGATTAATTGTAACAATCTTCCCATTAAATGGAAAGCATACAACTCAAAATAGAGAAGAAGCTACATCTTGCATACTATACATCCAATTCCTACCTAGTAATAGATTGTAATCAAGGGGCACATCGACCACCTTGACCTCGATCGCGACGATCTTCCCTCCCAAATGGACCTTAAGAGAAGGAAGAATTCCATGCAGCCGAAATGATCTACCATCACAAGCAGTCAATATGGTAGTGGATTTAGACAACTCGGGGGAACGCAAACCCTTCCAATAGGACAAAGACATCATGGAAGAAGCAGTGCCTTTGTCAATCACAGTGTGTTTGACAGTCATGTTAAGACGTTCTACATGAATCAAAAGAGACACATAGTAAGGCAAGTGAGGATGTAGTCCCACGGTTTCAAATTTTATGATGGAGGAAGAGTTATCATCGTTAACATCAAGAGTAGAAATCAAATCCTTCCTTTGCGAAGGACAACTCTGAAGTACTTTAAGTGCAGACATCCCCAACGGAGTTTCTAATTCTATTACAGAGAGAAATTCCTGTGGCTTGGGGTACCACAACACATAGATGAACTCCAGAAATCAATCCTTCCCTATATGCAAGAGAAACCAAATATATAACACTAAAGGATCTCGGTTCGTACCTTAATCCATATGGTTGATGTAGATCCCCGTTGAGATTTTCCACTCTCACTTGTATTAGAAGTTCGCTTCCTCAACATTCAGCAAACAAGACAAGCATGCTATATATAATTGTATTAAACATACTCGAGCATATATAATCAATACATAAAAGCATTTAAAAGCATCCATGGATCAAATACTCATTTAAATACACATTGTTGGATAGGAAAAGATATTTCTATTGATATAAAACATAGATTACAATAATGACAACCTCTGTCAGCACGCCTACGAATCGAAGAATCTGAGTCCCCCACTTGGGCCTCCACCACTTCAATCCTCCATCTCTCGATAGCAAGCTCACAAGAAAAAGGCAATATTGGGAAGAACACAAAGTGCTCCAAGGGATAAAGGGATGCAGACTGAAGTATAAGATTTGGCAACAATGGACTATAGTTTTCTTTCTCTTCAATTCCTCTCCCTTCAATGTATCCAAAGGGTTCCTTATATAGCTCTTCAATAGGGTAATGGAAGCTCAAATTCGAGCGATCTCAAGGCATATGGAAGGCCAAGAGACAAGTGAGTCAGATCCACATCAAGGAAAACTCCAAAATCATTTGGCCTTTTGCAAACATCCTGATGTACGCAGGTTTAAGGTTCAAATCCACATATATACGTGAGAAAGGGATTAAAAGTCGCGTATGGAAATTATTGCATGTTTTAGGGATGATCTTGGAAACATCAAAGGTACAAAAATTGTCCATGGGGTCTAAAGAGTCTACAGAGGGACAGGGAAGGCCATAAAGGTGTGATCCACTATGTGTGGTAAAATCAGCAGTAACATTTGTTGAAGAGTGCTCGCTGACCCATAAGATGAAAAAGACAAATGGAAAAAACCACTGAGTGAGAACTCAAGATGCAGGAGAGATCATCCCCAAAAATAAGGTCTACACTCCTAGTTGAGTGCTAAAGAGAATGATGCTTATGAATGACCAAGTCCTAGAAAAATACTATATATTAGTATGTCCATGAGTAGCATGAGGTTAGCACTGGATGTGGATTGATATCTGTAAAATGAAAGACATTGTGCATTGAAATATTTTTCTCTTGTAGTTTAGTGAACAAGCTTGGGCATTCTAGAGAAAGTAATTTGGCTGCTTTGGGAGTTGGTTGGGAAGAACAGCTTCTCATTTTTTGTTTTCCCACCATTGGTGCTAGGTTCCTACTCATGTTTCTCTTATGATTGATTTTATTTGCAGTTGAATGTGAATTTTTAATGTTGAATTGCAGTTATACTTCTAGGAAGTAGTGTTTATGCATTTTTGTAGGAAAATGATCCATGTTTTTTGGTAGTATATTGGAAATGTACAATGTTAGATTAATGACTAATGCATATAAGATCGGGAATCCATATCCACCTCAAGTATTGATAGTAATGTTATTGTTGTAGAAATTAGTATTTTGTTCTGAGCATATTTATTTAGTTCTAACTATTGTTGATTTGCTATGGTTTCGAATCCAATACTTGAATGATTTAGAATTGATGAATATGCATCTAACGGATTGAATCCTCTGTTTTAAATTGTATCATGTACTCATACTTTTAACTTTGTTTTCTTATTTGTATCGATTTTGCTTAAATATTCCATAATTCTGAATTATGAAATTTGAATGTCAACTAAATCGTTAATGATTTTCTTAGTATAGATTTGTATTTTTCAATGTCGTGACTGAAATCCATTTTTCTACAAAAATACATTATTTAAACCTTACACATATTGTAAGCGAATTAGTACACTTAGTTATATGTATTACCACTTCACGTTCAAATGATAGAATCAATAAAAGGTTTAAGCATCAAGTTAATCTCCAAATCTAGTTAAACCGATAGTAAAAAAAAACCCAAAATTAAACCAAAACCCTTTGAATCTGCATTAGTAAAGAGTTAATCCACAAGGTTAGTCGTTGATCTGCAAAGAAAATATAATCGACGGTTGAGATCTAAGTGACAAAAAGATCAACAGCTCACAGGAGTTGTAGAAGACGGATTTGCGAAAGTGCAGTTAGGGAAAGTTGGAAGGCATGTGCACAATCCATAATCTGCAAGGATAGTGCCGATACACAAAGAAAATCATATTAACAGCTCAGATCTAAGCTGCAAGAAGATCGACGTGTGAGAGGAGTTACACAAGGTTAATTACAGAATGATAGTTTTTTAGGTTAAAGTGTAAAACCTAGAATCCGGAATTCACATTGCAAAAGGTGTCGATCCATAAGAAAATTAGATCAACGGTCGAGATTGAATTCACAACAAGATCGACAACTTACAGGAATTGTGGAAGACATAATTGTGGAAGCATAATTCAACATAATTGGTTCCCATGTCTTCAATACCAAATGCAAAAGGTTAAAGTGTTGATATGTAAGAAAATAATATAAATGGTTAAGATCAAATCCACAAGGATATTGATGGCACACAGGAGTTGCAGTAAGAGGAATTGTGGAAGGAACAATTGTAAATGAATTTAACGATTTCCGCAATCTGCAATCCGCATTGCAGAAAGTAAAAAATGGAAATTTAATCCATAAATAATTTAAGGGTTTCCACAATGCGCAATTCACATTACGAAAAGAGGAAATCAGAAATTTAATTCGTAAAAAAATGTAAGGGTTTCTGTAATCCGCAATCTGCATTGTGGAAAGCAGAAAGTCAATCCGTAAAAGAATTTAAGTGTTTCTGCAGCCTGCAATCTGCATTGTGAAAGAATAATTGTGGAAGGGAAAAGTTATAATGGGTTATGTGTTTTCCACAATCCGCAATCTGCATTACGGAATGGTAATGTTACAACGTAGTTAAGCATTCCGCAATCCGCGTTGCAGAAGAAGAGTTATGAAAGTAAAGGTCTATTGCAGAAGGAGTGCCGTGGAAGGCTTTTAATCTTAAGTTTTGGAACCCAACGAGTTACAGGAAGAAAGATAAACATTTGAGGACTGTCCTTCCAAGTGATTCCTTATATTTTGTAATGTTTAGGGCATCAGTTGTAAATTCGAGGAATCCATAAGGTGGGTTTGCAATAACCATGAAGTCCATGGTTATATATTTATAATAGAGAATGAATAAATGGTCTGACTTCTGGCATATATTGAGAGCATTCATAATTGTTTATATAGGAAATGTAGTAGGGTATATGGATATGTTACAAAGAGTTGAATATTTCCATGTTACGGTTAGGGACTTTAACACTATGTCAATGGATATATGTTATAGAAGAAATTTATTTTTGTATGGTATTTTGAGGTATGCTACATGTCCAGACCTATTATAATATGTACTAGAGCCAACAATTTGTATTATATCTATATGTGGATACAAATAGATGCCTTTGTTGTTGAGGGTGTCGCATGGTCCTAGATCTGGTGAACACTAATTAAAGTGAGAGTTTCTGGCAATAGTGATTTATAGTTATAATGGAGAACACATTTACGATAGAAATTGAAAAGTATAATGGGAAAAATTATTATCTTTTCAAGCTTAAAATGGAGGATTTGTTTGTGGATCAAGAACAATGGGTTGCAGCCGACCTAGGAATGACTCCCACTTTAGTGTTAAAGGTTGAACATTGGTAGAACATCAACATAAAGGAAAGGCATGCAATATACCTTTATTTATAATATTATGTATTCTTGAATGTATTAGAAGAAGGGACTACAATGAAGATATGGGAAAATTTAGGGAACATGTACGGGTCGAAATATTTTTTCAACAAGTGGTTTCTTCATAAGAATTTATATCTTCTGAGGATGGGAGAATGTGACTTGGTTACAAAAAAATTGAATGTGTTCACCAGTGTAGTCAATCAATTGTTGTCCATGGATATAAAAATCAACGAGGAGAACAAATTATTAGTCTATTGTGTTCTTTGCTAGATTCATGGGATACCCTAGTAATGGTTATGAGAAGCAATAACACCTTATTGAATATTGATGGTGTAGCCACATCTTTGTTTTCATAAGAGATTAGACAAAAGAACATGGAGGGAGTGCCACATGAAACCTTGATGGTAAGTTGTGTAATGGTATATAGAGGAAAAGGAATAACCTATGGTAGAATATCGAAGTTGACGGGTAGACATAAGACCAGATCCTTTGGTCTAGCAATGGAAATATGGTAGCAATGTGATAAAATTAAAATTAAATACAAAAGTATAAGGCAAAAGAAGTCGAGAAAGGAAAAGGGACTGAGGAAGGTAAGTCAAAAGATGGTAAGTCTTCTTAGGAAGATAAAGGAGATGCGTATTTTTCATCTGATTTTCATTTAGATTAAACATGGTACTTCTTTCCATAAATTAACTGCATATCTCCAATTTTGAAAATGCATATGGCAATGTCTAGTAGGACTAGTTATGAAGAATCTAATGTTCCTTCTTTACCACCTTCCAAATGAGCATAGTAAGAGAACAATGTATCATTAAATGATCTACGGACTCAATTTTTTTTTTAACAAGACACATATATTTTTAACATTTCCACCCCTCCTAATGTAATTATCCAAGGTTTTTATATTATTCCCCACTGCAAGTCATACAAAAATCAAGCCAAAGTATTCCAATCCATAATGAAGTTCATTTATCCACTAAGAAAACAATTTATCAATTTCTGCTAAAGCTTCCTCTTCAAACATAAGAATATTTATCTCTCTCTATATATTTTTTTGCATTTACTCTTCACATATTTAATTCATCCATTTTTTTTCCAATAAAAAATTTAAACTTTTTAACATGTTGCATTCTTTTTCACATTTTTTAAATATTATTATAACATATACTTTCAATTCAAATAAAAATTTGTCTATACAGCCTAGTAAAAATAATATTAGAATAAACATAAAAGTCGGTAAAGATGACCAATATTAACCTCTACTAAAATTAATTTATAATTTTTTTTTTCTAAACTACTATAATTTTGACTTTTTCTTTTAATAGAAATATTAACACCTCTTACATAATTCAACATTTACAATATTTATTTTAATTCAAATATTTAATTAATTTATATTTACTTTTTTTCTAATAAAAAAAACTTTTTCAACTCTTATACATTTCCATACTTACACCATTCAAATACTTTTATGGTATATTACACATTTTTAAAACATATAAGAAAAAATGAAATGAAATTTTAATATAAAATTTAACTATAATAGATATTTAAGTATAATATTAACGCACATCTCATTGAGATAAAGTTTGTTGAAGAGCTCCTCGTCTATACATAATTAAAATTAAATGTAAATTTTTATTACAATGAAATAAAATAATACATTAAAATAATATTTTTGTATGGAGAGGCACTTTTGATTATTCATATGAATGAGATGCTTCGCATCAGATATTAAAAAGAAAAACAATAAAACCAAAAATATGCTTATCTAAATTTAAATTAACTAAAATGCAAACTACATTTATATAAATATATATCAATTTTTAACATCTATTCATTCTATATAATAAAAATCAAAATTTAATAATTCAATGAATGTGTGCATATAATTTAGCATTCTATTAATTATGAGTAGTGGTTGAATGTTGGGACTCACAAATAAATTATTATTTATTTAGATATCTTTATTTAACACTTAATACTTCATAATGATTATGTGTATTTGTTGTAATTAAATTATTTTTTATTAAATTATCATATTTGATTTGATAAAATTTAATTTACCTTGACAAACACAAACATGTCATCCCTTGTTAATGGACACATAATTCACAACAAAACGTATCTATATATTAATAGAGTAAATATATTCTCCAAACAAAAGCAAAGCAATCATCCCTATATGGATTGCACCAATTTAATGACATGGTGGAATTTGTAATGGACATTTATCTTAAGTTTTTATTTTGATTGTAATGTAGGCTAAAATGTATACTATAAAGTAAATAAAAAATCTATTTAAGTCCAAAGGCAGACTCTTTGAAATAAGTGGTATAAAACCATATTTGGATACTGACCTCGTAAAACTTTATAATGGATTGAACAAAAAAACATGGTTCAAAATTTCCATGCTTCCAAACTGCTGTCTCTTTATCTTTGTAAAATTTGATATATATATATATCACTTACCAATCTATAAAGCTAGAATTAAGATGGATTTATGAACTAGTTTAATTAATTTTGTAAATAATTGTAATAACAATATAACTTGAATATTATATTTAATAAACTCAAATTTTAACACTTTTATTATATTTTATTTAATTATATATTATATAAGTAAAACATTATACTCAACCAACCACTATCGTTTTTGCAACAATTTATTTTACATAGCATTAAATATACATACATATATACATAAAATTTAATTTATTCAAATATAAATAATTATGATACTAACTTAATTTAATTGTTAATTAATTTAATTTACTCAAATCTAAGATCATTAAACACATAATATTATTTAATATATGGCAAAAGATGATTGAACACTTATACTATTTATATGTTCAAAGATTATTGAACAATTATGTTATCTATATGTTTATATACATAACTCCAACCGCAAATGACAATGAAAATGAAAATGCTAACCATCTACAGCTGTTTTGTGTGATAAGAGAGCGATGACTCTTTTCAGTACGGATGTCTAAGATGGTATGTCCATAAGCATGTTACCCACACAGTTTACTGTTTCATACTGTCAAACGCAAATAGCATGGCACCGTATAATATTCTCTTCTCTTGCAGAAGTAATGAACTATTTATTTAGCGATGCTACGTGTGTTTATATACATTTCATCTCTTTCTTGTTCTCACCCATCCAAATGACGAAATTCCGGAGTTTCTTCTCAACAAACAAACACTCACAGTGAAAGTCAATATTTTTTTGTTAACAAACAATCAAAGTGAGGTATTCAGTGTTCACCTTCGCCATTTCTTATTTTTCCAGTTTCATGGTGTAACATATTATTTATTTTAAGTATTTCAAGCAATAACATATTGTCTAAACATGAGTTATTAATGAATGCAAATGAGTCTGAATCAAATTTTAGTTTATCGAGAAGACTTAAGTTATGATCCCTTTAACGTTTTCTTTTGCAGATTATTTGAAATAAGGTGCCGATCTGCTTGTTCGAGAACAACAATGAGATGGAGATACGTTGCATCCTCCACTGGATTACCAACTGGAGACCAAAGTTTGCACAAGCACATAGGCAAGAAGAACTTGTCATGTGGGCATGCCAATAGACAGCAAGCATTGATTCACAAACCTGATATGGGTGGGGTTGGGAAGATGTGTTAGGGATCAAATTTGCAATTGTCACGTGCACATGACAAGAGACCTGTTATTGTCACAAACCTGATATGGGTGGGGTTTGAAAGCTTCACCATGCCTAGCAATTGATATGGAAGATGTGTTAAAGATCAAAATTGCAGCTGTCATGTGTACATACCAAGAGACAACTTATTTTCACAAACCTGATATGGGCGGGGTTTGAAAGCTTCACCATGCCTGGCAATTGATATGTGTGTTGATAGTATTATTTAACATGAAAAGCAAAATGAATAAAGTAAAATATAAACATTCTGAAAATGTCATTTTAATATTGTAGCCTTGTGGAAATGAAAGAAACAATATTTAGAATTCATTTGCCGAGTGTTATATTCTTAGCTCTATTACCCACAATCAAGAGAGAGTGAGTCTTCTAACCGTTTTGTCATTATAATATTAATTAAGTCACATCTAACTTAATTATACCTCATTGTTGGATTCCATTGTTACTGGCATTTCTATAATTCATAGTCACTTGTGTAATTACATTGATACGAGTTCAGATATTATCTTTAAGTGGATGGTCTCCATATCCGATATGGTATACCTAGCATGTCATGCAAGGAAATAAAGAAAGTGGCTGTCGATTTTGATATTGCATAAATACTACATAATATATAAATATATTTCCTCTGCTGGTTAAATAATGTGCCATTGAAAAAGATAGAAATGAAAATTTCTAAGATTTCTAATGAACTGATACGAATAAGGGCCGGCCAGACGAGATACGAATAAGAGCCCCACATGAGGTTGTTGCAACCATTCCCCTAAATCACACGTTGTAGCCTAATTTCGCCGAGTCCACCAAGTCTACTACACACGAGAAATAACCTAAACTTATACCCGCGAATACACCAAACATCATGGAAGGGTGGACAGATTTTTGAATGTTAGATATTATTTCAGATATAAGATTAACAAGAGTGTAATAAATGTAAAGTGAATATTTATTTTATGGTTTTTATAGTAAATTTATTTTGTAAATACTATTTCAATGTAACAAATATTATATTTGAGATATAAGATTAACAATAATCTAACAAGAGTGTAATAAATGTAAAGTGAATATTTATTTTATGGTTTATATAGTAATTTTATTTTGTAAATACTATTTCAATGTAACAAATATTATATTTGAGATATAAGATTAACAATAATGTAACAAGAGTGTGATAAATGTAAAGTGAATATTTATTTTATGATTTTTATAGTAATTTTATTTTGTTATAAATGTAAAGTGAATATTTATTTTATAGTTTTTATAATAATTTTATTTTGTTATGTTTAAATGAATTTTGATAAATATTTAAATAAATTTGAATTAAGGGGTGGTTGAAAAAAAGGTAACAATTTGTTTATTTTTATTATTTTTTTTTATATTTTTTAATAAATAATATTTATTTTATGTTTATATTCATTAGTTTAATGTTTATGTTATATTATAAATGGATAAATAATAAAACTAATATCATTTTAATATAAAATTAGCATTTCTTTAATACTTGCATCTTTTGATGTTCACATGATAGTGATAGTTTATAATTTGAATAATTTATAATTTAATTAACTATAAACAAGATTCTTTTATATATAGAATACAAGATTCTTAAATTGTAACCAACCACATATATGTTATAAAGTGTCCTAGTATTAAACTATCTATTTATAAATTATAATCTTTATTTTTAATATAGATACGCTAAGTAGAGTCGAGAGGATTTTGATAGAAGATTTGTTCCCGTATAGAAATCTATGTATTGTTAACAAAAGCTCTATTTTAATAATTATATACATATAGATTTGAATTAAAATAATCAAGTAAGATTTTAAATAGATCCGAAGCGAAATACTTAAAAAGCTCTACGTAAATTAATCACATCTTCTAAGAGCTGAAGGATTTCTAGGCATACTTCCTTTATGTTTTAAATTTAATCGGCCTACATTTTACCAGTCTCTGTTTTGGGTTTCCATACCCAGAAATCGACAAATCTAAGATAAATAATTAATTAAAATGAAACCTAGATATCGAGTTACACTCAAATGTTTACAAGTAAAAAAATTATTTTAATATATCTAACTAAACTTCTAGTTCACAGATCTAATCCAAACATAGTAAATAACCAAATCCAATCAAGATCAAAAAAATATAATTGCAGATGAAATGAGAGTTAATATTATCCATTGAATCAGACTCATATCTAAATTCTTTATAACATTTAAATGCAAAACTGTATAATCCATGATGGATTAGTGCCAATCGTCCAAATCATTTTACAAGCAATTTACCAAATCACATTAGAATCAAATCAAACTACAGACCCAATCATTTTCTAAACTTTTGAATTTATCTTAAGCGATAGAGACTGGGAATCCCCCTCCTTCCCCGATACATCAAAAATAGAGTAACCCTCGTTTTTAGTGAACCCACATACAATCAAATGGAGGCATACCTAGGAGTTGTGTTGATCCAATGCATAGTGAGGAAAATCACACCATGGATTACATGCACATAAACCATTAGCATTAGTATAATTTCATTGAGGCAATGTGAGAGTTAGCACAAATATTTTTAATACCCAATCGATATCACCCTCGCTTCACCTACCAAGATCGAATTGAAATGTTAATATACTTCCTTCAAGTGTGAAAAATTGACTTTCATGTAAAGAAGTGTACAGACAAAAAAATCATACCTTCACTACACAGGGAGAGGGAAAAGAGTTTTCTCCTCCCAGATTCACTTTCCTTCCTATTCCCTCCACAAGCAAGAACAAGCTAAGTTAGCTCTATTTAAAACTATGAATGCCATCAACGAATTGAAGAATCTAAGACTGGATTTCAATAAATCCTTACCTATTAAACCCTTTGTGGGTTGAGAAAATATCTACGTGAAATCAAAGTAAGCTCACCAAGGCTCCACTCAGAAAACATTGGAGCAACAAGCTAGAGGTCGCAAGGTCGAAACTCGAGGAAGATCCCATAAACCAAATTGGAGACACGCGAAAACCATCCACCTCCACATACCAGTAATAACATTATAAATTCGTAAGATGCAACACATAAACATGTAAAAAAATGGCACTCATGCTTGAATGATAAACAAAGATCAATGCATGCACAATAATGTAGAATAGAGTCATTGGGTAAAAACCTTCAACAACCACAACCAGAAAACCAAACAAAAACCCTCATGAAACTTTGAATGCAATGTTAAAACCCTACAAAACCTCTTCAAGGACAATAATGAGATCAAATACAAGTGGAGGGTCATGATCAGTCCTCTCCCCAAAGCACATGCGAAGCAACCTTGTCAATCAATATGCTTGTGTATGATGTCAACTCGCAACCACGGTTTATGACAAGGGTTTGAAACACCCTCTTAACACCTCATTAAACCCTCATAGATTCTCTCCACCTTCTGACTCTCAAGGTCGTAAGCAAAGCCATGGATTAAAACTTATATCATGGTCATAACTTACACTTATACCTTTCATTCATCGCTTTCAAATCTACAAGGACTTATATATATATATGCCAAAATCATATGTAGGGAAGGTTAAAACATAAGCTCGAAACACATAAAACTTATATATAAAATGTATAGTTAGGACTAGGTCCAAAAGTCTAGGATTAAAATCCAGATAAGAAAACCATCATCTTAATAATTTTAAACATTAACATCAGTTTGGAAAGGACTACGATGAAGTTGTCATTACAATTGGAGTCAATTGGAGCATGTCCTCAACATTTAAAAGGTCTAATTAATCTTGTCCATGCAAACAAATAAGGAATATGTTATGACTAAGAAAGAAAATTGTGATGAGTAAGAATAACAAACCTAAAGTACCAACATTAGATCCTTGGGGTACACGGTATAAACTTTTTCCTTGAATCATTCAAGTATACCAATTATGTTAGGCTCATTGATTATCTGACCTTATAGTCATTCTTAAATATTATAAGTTTATAAAGTACAATCACTCCTACACAACATGTAAATCGAGACTACTTTTGTTTAACAGTTAGTGATTCAATACTTAAACAAAATGGAGACCCTTTCCTCCCAATATATTTCTTGTGTATATTCTATAGTTATGTTTTTAAAATTAATTCTTTAAATATTAGACATATTTCAATATTGTAAATTATAACCAACATAAGCAACTTTAGGTCTCTAAATCTCACTAAACACAAAAACTATAATGTCCCTTGAGTAAATAAGATATGGCACTCATGGTTTATAATTTCTTTTATAAACAAGAAAAAACTCCCTTTACCAAATAATCACAATGATCAAGTATATACAGAAGTATGCAATTATTTTAATAATGCATATTTTACCTTATGTTCACACACTTATTATTACATTTCCCATACATTAGTATTCATGTATATGACTTTGAGACATTAATCAAACCTTCAAGTGAACTCAACACACAAAAAAGTTTCTTAGTAAAATAGGTATCTCCTAACACTTAATCCTATACTCATAGATAAGTAACATACAATATATTAGTCACATGACGGTCCATTGAATGTAATGACCTCTCCTAAGCACAATTGTAGGAGATGTGGTATGGGTCTCCTGAGTTTGTTGTTGAGAAAACAACAAGGTTAGTTAGCTTCATTACTTTCGATAACAATATAAACCTAACTTAAATAAAAATTTTATACATGTAAAACGATTTCACCATACTATCTTCCAAGAATTAGTGTAATTCCTTCCACTATTGAAACACACCCTTTGCAGCCACAACTTGAAAATCATGTCAATTCAATATACATATGAGAACTATAAATCAATTGATAACTTTAATAACATAAGCTACATAATAAACTTTAAACATGATAACTTATTTCCATAATCAAAAGGTAAACATTACGGCTTACTACTCTAATCTAAATAGGACTTGAGTGACTAAAAACATTCCTAAAACTTTCCTCGCAACCATTGCCTCCATTTCGGGTATGTTTGTCTTCCTAGAGACACCCCTAAGTTGGGAAATGAATCCACTAAGGTAGATTATAATACATAAACTCTTCAATATTTATAACGTGACTTGGATATAAAATTCACGTCGCAACCTAAATCAAGTAAAGTTGGCCATTAAGAGAAAGGGTCTATAATTTAGGATCAAACATGAATACAAGAAATATATAACAAACACAGATAATGATCATGGAATCTCCATAGCATATTGAGGTTACATATACAGAGTTCAGGTCCGTAATTCTATGACACCAAATGCATACAACATATCCATACAAACACTGATTCCAAAACTGTAATAGAAAAACAAAAACATGAAATCATATCCAAAGAAAGGTTAAACATATAGAGTTCTTATCTGTAATTGTATGAAACAAAATGCATACAACATATCCATACAAACACCGATTCCAAAACTGTAACAGAAAAACACACTGACTGAAATAATATCCCAATAGAGGTTACATATACAGAGTTCAGATATGTAATTATATGAAACCAAATTCATACAACATATCCATACAAATACCGATTCCAAAGTTGTAATTGAAAAACACAGACATGAATAATATCCCACTCGAGGTTACAAACCCAACACATACTTTTGGTACAAGAAGGTAGAGACTCCTATTGCACACTATGAACTCAACCTCCCATATACAATGCAAACGAATTGGGGAAAATGATTTCAGAATTGAATCATGCATAACCAATGCAGACAAATTTGGGAACGACTGTAGACAATAAAAGATACCTCAACGCAGGTTTTGAAAGCATGAAAATTAGAGTTTATATCACAGGAAATTTAGGTACGGTTGCAGATAAGATATCATACCTCAATGCATTCTACAGATCTAAAGAAGAAATTTGGAAACGATGCAGGGTATATCCTTGCAGACATAGAGTTATCGTTTACAATGTTAGATCATACATCAAGGCATTATACAGATCTATTAACCGAGGCATTGAATGATAACAACATTCTATAACAAATTTGTGAACGCGGGATTGAAAATGCTAACACCATCCTATAATAGATATGTCAACGCAGGCATTAAAAAACGAGTACAGAGGTTTGATCCTACATTTCCAAGGTAGACTATACACTACGAAATGCATGGATTGATCTCACATATCCAATTCAGAGTATACATTACATAAAAACACAGGCACATGGAAATGTTTGTAGAGTTTTATTCAACATTAACGCAAGCATTGGAAAATACCAGAAAGCAAAGTCTAGATTTCATAAAAACATAGGCATAAACTGTCATTGCAGGCTATGAACTCACCCTCACGTATACAATGCAGGTAATTTGGGGAAAATGAAGGGCAGAGCTTTGATTACACATTAATTTTATAGTTTTAGATACATAACAAGCAACCAAATGGAACGATTGCAGAGTTCATGTATCCAAGCAGGAAGTTGGGAAACGAAGAGAAGAGATCTACATATGTAACATATTAAAATCATGCTTACTACAATCCAAACCGAGACATTTGGTAAACTAAGGTAGATATAGATCATTCACAAGCAATAATATACAAAGAACCATGCAGCAATAAAAAACAGAATCGTAGAAGCATACCAAGAACTGAAGTATTGGGCCTCTCGCCAAGAAATTCCCCAATGAATGACGCTTCTATTTTCCCCATCACCACTATTCTTCTCTTCAACAAAATCTACTTCCAGCGTTCCCCACCAAGGAAAACACAACCTATAAATAAGAAAATCCATTGACTCCAAAAGAGACAAATGGTGAAGATGGCCTCCACATTGTTCTCAATCAAGGAGACAACTTTCCCTCTTTCCCGGGAAAGATTTCCTTCTCCCATGAAAATGATTTCGTTTTCTCTTCCTCCAAAAGGGATCTTTCCCTTGATAGATTCGATGATTTCTTCATAAATACTACTAGATAAAGGGATTTTTTTTAAGTTTCAAAACATATTTTCCTTTTTATAAGTTTAATCCTTGAAGTCTCTTATCTACCTATACTTGTATAGTTAGCTAAGATAACTTATAGAAAAGGGTACTCTTTCTTTTTAATGGAAGTGGTTAATTATAAGCTTTGTTTTTAAAGAAAATCCTTATCTTTAAAATATTTGAAAGGTACAGAGATAACTTCTTTCCATGAAGCCATGGTTAATATAATTTAACCAAGACTACCATTAGAATTTGAACAAGGAATTTGAACAAACAACCGAGGTAATATTTATGATGAGTATTCAAATTTTAGTATCCTTATGCTTTCTCCTTTACATTATACCTAGATCAAGGTTTTAGAGTAATGCTCTTATTTTTAATTTATAAAAGGTTCTTGTTTAATTATATTTATGCATAACCTTCATATGTCTAAGGGGAATAATGTCTCCTTTACTAAATCTTGTATATATGTATATATAGAGAGATATTTTCTTTTATTTTAACACCCTCTTTCTGCTATTTACTAGGTATCAGAGGAAGGAATTAACTTATATCATGTTTAATAATTGTAAATCTCACTCACAATTCTTAAGCATGTAAGGAATTGATGAGTGTGTACTTACTAATAATTAATTTAAGTCCAAGGTCGAGATTTTTAACTCGTTTCGCTTTGGTATGTCATCAAAACCATTGTGACACCAAGTTATCATTACTAGATCCCCAAGGTTTCTCTCATCATTAACCTTTCCCCCTAGTGGATTCATCCCCAATTGTTCTTTTGTTGTTTCAAGATTTCAGCCCCCTAACCCTATCAATTGCATTCACAACTTTTACAAAGCTATAATCGGTAGAGCAGAGAGGATTTTTCTTCCCAAAACCAAATCCATAAGTTGCAGAAAATACCCTAAGCAATACAGAGTAAAACCAAAAGTAATCACATCTAACCCAAAATCATCCAAAACGCAGATCGATATTGGGAACGATCGCAACAGTAAATTATTATACAATAAAATGATAATATCCAACACGACACTATTTAATATATACACATTCACATGCACAATCAAATCTAGCAATAACTATAGAATAATTTTTAATATAGTCATTAACTATAAACAAACAGTCTCTAATCGCGTGACACATGGCTCTGTCCAAAAGAGCTTCCGGGTGTGTGCAAGAAGTTGAGGGACCTTTTAGATGCAATATTACTTTTTAGGAACAAGCTCACGTTACATAGAAAAAGAACGCGCTCCTCTTCCATAGCACTTGGAATAGTAAATCCGAGCCTGACATGTCAACAGACATGTAGGCCAGGTAACAATAACGCGCACGCGTTATAGAGTTACAAAACGCGTGCACGTTTTGTAACTCTATAACGCGTGCGCGTTTTGTAAATTTAAAAACAAATAAAAAAACACACAGTCTGACCTGAGAGTCGTTTTCACCAAACAGGATCGCGAAAACGACGGCGTGCCCGTGCCTTAGGAGCTTGGAAGAGTGCCCATTCCTCGATTTGAAGACAAATCCTCCGGTGAATCGTCATATTAATAGGTAATTCATTCACCCATAGCTTATTTTTTTCAATTAGATACTTAAATTACCATTTTTATTTGTAAATGCAATAAAAACCATAAAAAAATAAACAACCATCTCATAGCCAAAACACCAACCAA
>LPNX010866431.1:197620-207638 GCA_001517045.1 Pseudotsuga menziesii
AGTTTAACATAACTCATTGGAGTGGAAATAGCCATGCATACATAGCAAAATATCAAATTACTACATAAAAGATTCAACCAACAACATGAATTATACGAGGACTCTCATCCAATCATGTATTTAATTCTTCCCATCACATGATTGTCACATTTCAATGGAATACATGGAACTTTAATATAACATATAATGCTCATCATGTATCACAAAAGGATCAAACTTGGTATCTTGCCATCGTTCATCCTTGGACCTTTAGAGGATCGATATTTCCAACATAAGTTCGTGAGTACAAATTATAGATGTACATATATAGGAAAGTCCAACATAAAACATTACTAGAAAGGACAATGGACATAAATTTAGCTTAAAAACCACTATAAATCACATATCAAATCTTAAATTCTTTGCAACGTTACAATAGTTAAGAAAATAACTTTCACAAGGTAAATTGTTAGCCATGGGTGGCTGAATGGCAATAACAATGCTCCACCCAACTGTAGATTCTCTGAAGGTTTCTACTTTTTCGTTTGAAGACGACCCTTGAGTTGCGCAATGATAATCCGCTAGGGTTGATGGTAACTTGAGATACATATTTTTTAGCTATCGATGACAAACATCCCAGGTCTAGTAATGAGGTGGTTCTAGTGGGTAGACCACCAACAATTACTCGGTCTAGGGTTTTGCAGAGTTGACCCACCAATGCCAGATTTGCATTGAAGTCCACTGGGCAAAAAACTAGTTTACGAAATGACTATACAATGGCGTAATTGGGCCACGAGGACACAAGGGAGAGGGCCAACTAGGGGTAATGGCATGCGAGGAGACCAACGGATTCGATGGTTCGTCGATCCGATCTCCGGTTGCCGAGTTATGTCAAGTCCTAGGTCGCATGAAAATGTCGTTCAAGGACAATTGGTCAATCTTGGTCCGGGAGCAAAAAACCAAACGGAGCGACGAAAGTGCGTGCCGTCGGCTCCTGCAAGTGTGTATGGGCAATGTCGACGTGGGTATACCACCAACACTTGTTCGGTCTAGGGTTTTGCAGAGTTGACCCACCAATGCAAGATTTGCATTGAAGTGCACTGGGCAAAAAACTAGTTTAGGAAATGACTGTACAACGGTGTCATTGGGCCACGAGGACACGAGGGAGAGGGACACATAGGGGTAATGGCATGCCAGGAGACCAATGGATTCGACGGTTCGTCGATCCGACCTTCGGTTGCCGAGTTATGTCAAGCCCTAGGTAGCATGAAAATGTCGTTCAAGGACAATTGGTCAATCTTGGTCCGAGAGCAAAAAACAAAACGGAGCAACGAAAGTGCGTGCCGTCGGCTCCTGCAAGTGTGTATGGGAAATTTCGACGTGGGTAGACCATCAACACTTGCTCGGTCTAGGTTTTAGCAGAGTTGACCCACCAATGCCAGATTTGCATTGAGGTGCACTAGGCAAAAAACTAGTTTAGGAAATGACTATACAATGGTGTCATTGGGCCATGAGGACATGAGGGAGAGGGCCACCGAGTGTTAATGGCATGCCAAGAGACCAACGGATTCGACGGTTTTTCGATCCGACCTTCGGTTGCCGAGTTACGTCAAGCCCTAGGTCGCATGAAAATGTCGTTCAAGGACAATTGGTCAATCTTGGTCCGGGAGAAAAAACCAAATGGAGCGACGAAACTATGTGCCCTCGGCTCCTGCAAGTGTGTATGGGCAATGATGATGTGGGTAGACCACCAAAACTTGCTCGGTCTAGGGTTTTGCAGAGTTGACCCACCAATGCCAAATTAGCATTGAGGTGCACTGGGCAAAAAACTAGTTTAGGAAATGACTGTACAACGGCATCATTGGGCCATGAAGACACGAGGGAGAGGGCCACCTAGGGGTAATGGCATGCCAGGAGACCAACGGATTTGACGGTTCATCGATCCGACCTCCGGTTTCCGAGTTATGTCAAGCCCTAGGTCGCATGAAAATGTCGTTCAAGGACAATTGGTCAATCTTGGTTCGGGAGCAAAAAACCAAATGGATCGATGAAAGTGTGTTCCGTCGGCTCCTACAAGTGTGTATGGGAAATTTCGATGTGGGTAGACCACCAACACTTGCTCGGTCTAGGGTTTTGCGGAGATGACCCACCAATGCCAGATTTGCATTGAGGTGCACTGGGCAAAAAACTAGTTTAGGAAATGACTATACAACGTCGTCATTGGGCCATGAGGACACGAGGGAGAGGGCCACCTAGGGGTAATGGCATGCTAGGAGGCCAACGGATTTGACGGTTCGTCGATCCAACCTCCGGTTTCCGAGTTATGTCAAGCCCTAGGTCGCATGAAAATGTCGTTCAAGGACGATTGGTCAATCTTGGTCCGGGAGCAAAAACCAAATGGAGCGACGAAAGTGCGTGCCTTCGACTCCTGCAAGAGTGTATGGGCAATGCCGATGTGGGTATACCACCAACACTTGCTCGATCTAGGGTTTTTCAGAGTTGACCCAACAATGCCAGATTTGCATTGATGTGCACTGGGCAAAAAACTAGTTTAGGAAATGACTGTACAACGGAGTCATTGGGCCACGAGGACACGAGGGAGAGGGCCACCTAGGGGTAATGGCATGCTAGGAGACCAAAGGATTTGATGGTTCGTCGATCTGACCTCCGGTTGTCGAGTTACGTCAAGTTGTAGGTCGCATGAAAATGTCGTTTAGGGACACTTTTACTACAAGCTAGGAATTGCATACGAGCTAGTATAAACCCTAGCTTGTAGTATAAACTCGTGTTTATAGTTTAAGCCCGAGATTGTGGAAATCCTAGTCTGTAGGTTAAACCCTAGTTTCTACTCTAAACCATAGAAACCCTACAAACTAGTGCATAGTTTACAAACTAGGGTTTACTATACGAAACTAGCTCTTTTACTACAGTCTAGGGTTTTGCATACAAGCCAGGGTTTACATAAAAGCTAGGGATTGTACAAACTAGGGTTTACTACATGAAACTAGGACTCTTACTACAAGCTATGGTTTTCATAGAAGCTAGGGTTTACTACAAGCTAGGGTTTACATACAAGCCAGGGCTTCTACAAACTAGTGCATAGCCTACAAACTAGGGTTTCTTATATGAAACTAGCACTCTTACGACAAGCTAGGGTTTGCATACAAGCTAGGGCTCCTACAAACTAGTGCATAGCCTACAAACTAGGGTTTACTACACGAAACTAGAACTCTTACTACAAACTAATGATCTCAAAATCAAGACATACTAATGATTCAATCATTTTAGTGGTTAATGTATTCATTGCAATGAAACATTTTTTACGATATATACATAACTAGCACAAACAAACATTTACATAATGCAATCAAGCATTTGTGGAAGATTCATGCATGCACATTCACAATTTGGACATTTACATAATCTACTTATGCACATTTACAATGCACACTCACAATTTGGACATTTACTTATGCACATTCACAATTTGGACATTTACATAATCTACTTATGCACATTTACAATGCACATTTATAATCTACTTATGCACATTCACAATTTGGACATTTTCATTGTACTTGTTATTGATATTGACATGATCATTCATAATCTTAGGTTTTATTAAACGAAAATTTGGCATATCAAGAACAAAAAATTGACATATTCATAAAAAACATGTACATGAGAAAATTGAGCATATATCAATATTCAATTACAAATAGTATAGTATTAAGAGTATGTAACATACCTCATCATGCTAGATCCCACCTACTATCATACAACCAAGCCCTCTGCATCATCTCTTATAAGGATGGTTTCCAATAGTCTCTCGTGCTCTGTATCTGGTAAGAAGTAGTGTACCTTCGATGAATTTCGGCTAGGCATTGTTCGTACCTAGATGTTTGTACCAATGATCAAGTTGGTAAAGTGGTACACACTCGCACCTAGTTTGTAATCCCTGTAAACATATCCGCCCCTATTTCTTGCATTGTTGTCCTGTGTCAAGTATTCACCTTTAACAACCATAGACCCGATTGGGAAGTGGTTGTTTTCATCGTCAGTCATGGACATATTGAGGGTTTGCTTTCCCTCTATACAACATGCCAACCAGTAATCACCAGCCCATTCACTATCTTTTGAGGAAACCACTGCGTATATGTGCCCTGCATAATATGATTGTAGGTATATGATCAAAATACTATTCGTGTAATACAAGGCCATTAATGTGCATTTTAAGATTACGTAAATAACCAAAAACATGTTAATGAAATGCATCATACCAGGTTGTACAAGGTCTGAGACATGATCAAAATCTGTAGAAATAGATGATTGGTCTTCTTCCAAAGGAGTTAACTCAACAATTGCATGCTGATCAAGTGGAAGTGATACGTGATCCCATCCATCAACCCAATCCAACGATTCACACCCATCCCAGTCACCATCACAGCAGGGCGGGCAAAAACAAGCGAGTTTTCTAGTCCAAATTTCAAATACTGGGTTATCCGAGCTTCGAACCGAATGAAAGCCACGAGTACCAGGCACAGTCTTGCATTCCCATGCATGTGAACGATCTATGTCTACCACCTCCCAAAAAAATCTCTCCACATGTCTCTTTCTTGTGGATTCTACTCGCATAGTTGATTCCTCTCCCATTACAGACGTGCACCACCAGACTATAGATTGCGCATTTTGAATAGTAGATTCTGTAGATAGTTTCAATTCCTCTCTTCGTAGCACTGTTTTGACACATGCTCCGGCTCCATCATGCTCTCCTTTACCATGTCCAGTCTCGAAATAGTTCCACATATGTGGCACTTTGTGGTTTTTATGCAATGAACAAAACCATTGAAATATGCGTGCATTTTTTAACTGACCAGCACATCCATCAGACCAAATCCAGTGTCGATCCATCTGTATGTTCCTTGCCTTCAAGTGATCATAGAACATGATGAAGCATTGATGTACATAGTGGAAGTCACGGCACCTATCATCACTTACGTAGAAGTGATATTCCTTCAGAATTTCTCTTTGCTCTTCAGTGCTATTTGGGCCATGCCTATATGTGATATGGACCATCAAGGAAACCTGCTCAGAGTGATAATAATGGTTTTGGATCTCATTTTGAGCTTGCAGAGTGTAGTTCTCGGCAAAATCAACTACTGAAAGTATTGTACCATGAGGAAATGTGTCTCTGCATACTATAAACTTCTCATCCTGCCATCGTGCCAAGTGGACATGCTGAACATATTGACGTGTCTTTTCAATAAATTCCTTGACAAAGACACTAACTTGTACCTGTTGACACAAAATGATCTCAACATTAGTTTTTTTGGACAAGTAACGATTGAAATGTAACTGGTCAAACATAAATTTATTGATATTTATGCAAACCTGAGATGTCACCAATTGTATCTTTTTGCTTTCTTTCCCTAGAACTATTTCATAGCTGATATATTTGAAACTTTTCATGTCTATTACCATATTGCCAAATTCACTGTCTCCACTCTCGTGCATACATTGGCTCAATAATCTCATTCCAGCACAGTTGGAGCATGTTCCATCCAAACAAGATTTTGCATAGTATGTTTGCCCCTCAGGCCTATTGCACATGATGCTATGAATGAATTCTCTTGATGAAGTCGGTGGTATTGTCAGGGAGCAATCCTGCACATGGTTAGTATGCAACACACGACGAATGTATGAAAATGTTTCATAGTAATATTCATATTCTACATGATATCTACACCAACAAGTGTTATGAAGAGTATTTATTCTAACATACCAGGGCTTACATTTCTCAAAAGATCTCTGCCCCAAGTTTAATTCTTTATGTTCATTCTTGAATCTCTCGTATAGTTATGTCTTTGTTATATCAAGAAGATGTTTAATATGCCATTCATGATCCTTTGAACTCATTCTCAGTTTTAGTACATCCTTCCGGTTTGAAGAAGGCCTTGTGTGATCATGCCAAAAACTATGCACTAGTCCCTTTACTGCATCAACAAGCTTCATGTCACGACGTGGCAACCGACCAATAAAGGCCCAAAAATCTGTCTGATCGGTTGTGTCAAGATGTTCTCTTCTAATAGAATACCTACGGAGGGTTTTTACATTCAAATTAACTATTTTACATGTAGGCTTGAGAAAACGAAGGAGCTTGGTGTTCTTATTTACAATTGCTTGTGACAACACACGACGAGCTACATTGCGGTTCTTTGAGCATGTCTTCTTACCAATTTTACCAAAGGCATCTACTAAGCTTTTAACTATATGAGAACTTGGTCCATAATTCTTTACCATCTTTATCCCTAACTTTTTCCTAACAATATTCATGCTCCTAGATTTCAACAATGATATAAATAATCTACATTTATCTGCATCAGATTTAGAATCAAAATATTTATCAAGTATCTGTTGAGTTTGATAATCAATACTACGTCTAGATAGCGTACCTTCAATGGAATTGAGGAGACTTTCATCAACTTGAATACGCTTCGGAGTTCTTCGACGCGGTGTGCTTGCTAATTGAGGATAGGAGGGTGGAAGTGTACCATGTAGCGCATCACCAACACGAACTGATGTTTCAGTTGTAGCTTGTTGTCCTTCATTCTCTTCAGTTGTAGCTTGTTGTCCTTCATTCTCTTCCATGTCCAACGCCTCTCTGACTTGCTCACTTGTATAACGACAAGAGGGGAATAAATTTTGTGTTTCTTCATGAGCTTGATCTTGAGATTGTAAGTTATTGATTTGACTTGAAGTGGGAATTGAAACATCCCCTAATGAGCACCTACATTTTGCTTGTTCAACAACTCTTGTGGAACTTGAAGGCCCCTCTAGTGAATGCTTTCTTTTTTCTTGTTGTGGATTAATAGAATGAACCATGGTATCCTCTATAATTGGATTTGGATTAGTTTCCAAAGAAATCCTCCGATTCGTCATGTCTACTCTTTTATTTTCTTTCTCTTCTTCAATGAGTTCTTGAGGTCTCTTCTTCCTTGATGATTTTCTTGCTCGGTTACGTACATTCCCCATCACCACAATGATCAATTCAATAAATTGTGTTTTTGCTACTCTTCAATTACAAGTTTTAGTGCTTTATAACTATAGATCCTTCAAGGTGCTTCAATCTTCCTTCTCAATAGTTCATATTTCTCATCAAAACAATGATGAATGAGAAAGTTTAGCTTTGGTGCTTTTCACTAGTAAGAAAATGAAAGTTAACTCATAAATTGTTCCTTAAATTGCTTCTTTTGTAAAATAGTGTATAAACAACATCACCATCAAATGGTCTTGAAGCTTGATATCTTATCTTGTGTGCTCAATTATAAACAAAATGAATAGCTCAAAATACCTTATTTTTTGTGTGTTCTTCAATTGAAGATTCTTCAATTTTGCTTATTATCTTCTTCAAATCTCATCACATAACCCAACACCACACTGATAAAAAATGAAATATGTCCTCAATCTTGCACCTGCATAACCAAAAATTGATAGAGATGGTGTATGAATGGAAAAATTGTAATGGCGGGCTCGTTCTCTTTCGAAAAAATCGCACGATATTCTGAAAATGTTTGAACAGAGTTAAGATACTGTTGGATAAAGACAGTTCTGTGTTTTTAACAGTCCATAACGCGCACGCGTTTTATCTCTACATAACGCGCACGCATTACGTAGATCTATAACGCGCACGCGATATTAGTGACAAGAAATAAATGTGTTTGGTGCACGGCTATACCAACGAATACAATGTAGAATAAATAAATGTTTTAAATAGTTACCCCCCACCCCCTAATGTATGTGGTCCATTAGATTAACCCACCACCCCTTACGTCTCTAATAACCAAGTCTCTCTCTCTAATACCCCCCTCACTCTATCATCATCATGCTCATAGTCATCATCATCATCATCATCATCGTGGTCGTCATCATCATAGTCATCATCATCATCATCGTGGTCGTCATCATCATAGTCATCATTCTCAACATCATCATCATCATTATCATGGTCATCATCATCATTGTTCATCATCATCATCATCATCGTCGTGGTCATTGTCATCATGCTCAACATCATCATCATCATTGTTCATCATTATCATCATCATCATGGTCATCATCATCGTGGTCATCATCATCATCATAGTCATCATGGTCATCATCATCATCATCATCATCATTGTTCATTATCATCATCCTCATCATGGTCATCATCATTGTGGTCATCATCATCATCACCATCATCATCATCACCATCATTATCATCATTATCATGGTCATCATCATCGTAGTCGTGGTCATGATCATGATCATCATTATCATGGTCATGATGATGAATGATGATGATGTTCATGATGTTGATGATGAGGATGATGATGATGATGTTGATGGTGTTCATGATGTTGATGGTGATGATGTTGATGGTGATGGTGAGCATGATGATGATGATGTCCATGATGTTGATGGTGATGACGTTAATGGTGATGATGATGATGAGGATGATGTTGATGATGTTGATGGTGATGATGATGATGAAGGTGAGGATGATGGTGATGATGAAGGTGATGACGATGATGAGGATGAGGATGATGATGAGCATGATGATGATGATGTTCGTGATGTTGATGGTGATGATGATGATGAGGATGATGATGATGAATGATGATGATGTTCATGATGTTGATGATGAGGATGATGATGATGATGTTGATGGTGTTCATGATGTTGATGGTGATGATGTTGATAGTGATGGTGAGGATGATGATGATGATGTCCATGATGTTGATGATGTTCGTGATGTTAATGCTGATGATGATGATGAGGATGATGATGATGAATGATGATGATGTTCATGATACTGATGGTGAGGATGATGATGATGATGATGTTCATGATGTTCATGATGAGGATGGTGATGATGATGTTGATGGAGTTCATGATGTTGATGGTGATGGTGAGGATGATGATGATGATGTCCATGATGTTGATGGTGATGACGTTGATGGTGATGATGTTGATGGTGAGGATGATGACGAGGATGATGTTGATGATATTGATGGTGATGATGATAATGAAGGTGAGGATGATGATGAGGATGAGGATGATGATGAGGATGAGGATGATGATGAGGATGATGTTGATGATATTGATGGTGATGATGATGATGAAGGTGAGGATGATGATGATGATGAAGGTGATGACGATGATGAGGATGAGGATGGTGATGAGCATGATGATGATGATGTTCGTGATGTTAATGGTGATGAGGATGATGATGATGAATGATGATGATGTTCATGATGTTGATGGTGAGGATGATTATGAGCATGATGATGGTGATGTTCGTGATGTTAATGGTGATGATGATGATGATGAGGATGATGATGATGAATGATGATGATGTTCATGATGTTGATGGTGAGGATGATGATGATGATGATGGCGATGATGATGTTGATGGTGTTCATGATGTTGATGGTGATGGTGAGGATGATGATAATGATGTCCATGATGTTGATGGTGATGACGTTCATGGTGATGATGTTGATGGTGAGGATGATGACGAGGATGATGTTGATGATGTTGATGGTGATGATGATGATGAAGGTGAGGATGATGATGATGATGATGAGGATGATGTTGATGATATTGATGGTGATGATGATGATGAAGGTGAGGATGATGATGATGATGAAGGTGATGATGATGATGAGGATGAGGATGATGATGAGCATGATGATGATGATGTTCGTGATGTTTATGGTGGTGAGGATGATGATGATGAATGATGATGATGTTCATGATGTTGATGGTGAGGATGATGACAAGCATGATGATGATGATGTTCGTGATGTTAATGGTGATGATGATGATGAGGATGATGATGATGATTGATGATGATGTTCATGTTGTTGATGGTGAGGATGATGATGATGATGTTCATGATGTTCATGATGAGGATGGTGATGATGATGTTGATGGTGTTCATGATGTTGATGGTGATGGTGAGGATGATGATGATGATGTCCATGATGTTGATGGT
>LPNX010866431.1:211120-221297 GCA_001517045.1 Pseudotsuga menziesii
AATAGCCACAGTTTCCCTTAACCCTTCCCCACCCCTATTAAATATTAGCCATAGTTTCCCTTGATCCTTCCCCACCCTTCTAAAACATTAACCAAAGTCTTTCCTTACCCCTCTGAATTATTAAAAAATATTTTTTATGTTTTCAATAACGTGTGCGCGTTTTGGTTCACTATAACGCGAGCGCATTTTTGTTCACTATAACGCAAGCACGTTTCAAAATTCTATGAGCGGGAATATTTTTTTGAATTCAAATAAAACGCACCATGTTTTTTAGAGTCAAAACCAATCCGAATCACTTGGTCACATGTCAACCTTAATCCTATGTGTATGGTTTGGTGTTTGCTTCGGTAATACCAAACCTGTGCTATGGTTGTCATGAATCAAAGCTAATTGGGTGTTTCTTCCAGTTTCTGAAGAAACCTATGTTTAACCACTCTTTACAGTATGCTACACACAATCATTTTTGACGAAATCTTAAACACAAATATGGTTTTTTTTACAGATTCCAAATATGTAACTTTTATTTAAAATTATTAATTTTTCATATTTTTCTTCAAATTCTTTTCTCTCCTACCTCCTTAACTCGTGAAACACACTGTTAGTGTTTCTTCTATAACCTTTTCAATTCTTGATCACTTCAAACAAAAATTGTATGGTGCACAAGTAGACACTAACCTCTACGTTCTATCAAAACCCCATTTCATGATTTTTGCATTAAGACGTTTAAAGGCTGCACCCACAAAACATGTACCATTTTCGAGGTTTTCTCACTTAGACAATTATAAAAATATTATAAAATTACTAATTTAATTTTCAAAAAATAATGCCGCACTAGTGCTATGGGTTCTCTACATGGATGTCAATTTTCGTAGCTTGATTCGATCATTTAGGCCCTCAAAGGCTGCACCCACAAAAACATATACCTTATAATTTCCCTGAAAAATAAAAAGTGCCTGTTAGGAAAAATGAAATTTGACATAGCTATGCAAATTTTCGATACATAAAAGTTATATATTCGGAAAGGCGATTCAATTTCCTACATTTCATGTTTTTTACTCAATGCAAGATATTTTGCATAAGTATCTCAAAAAATCCATGTAAGTTGAGGGATGCCTGATTTTTCAGGTTTCTATTGCATCTAACACGCCAAAAAGGTCCCTCATCTTCTTGCACAGGCCCTTCCAACACAACCAAATCACCAAGGATAACAATCATTCGAAATCCCAGCAAACAAGATTAAGTGTGATAAACAATGTGTGGTTGTAAGACCATTAATTATGACATACACTGCTAAGGATTCAACAATATTCTACATTCGAAAGGATGGTTTAAACGATGCTTTAAACAAAGAGGATGCAAAGCAATTTCCACAAACATAAAGACCCACGAGGGCTTAAGAAAAAAAAAAGAGCAAACTTATCTTTGCAGCAGTGGTGAAATCCCTACTTCCCATGGTCTACCAAACCTAGTGGAGAACCACTGCAACCATTTTTGTAACAAAAAGCCTTACCAATGGTTGTGAAAAAATATAGGGATGCAGACCTAGCATGACCACCTCGGGAGAAAATACATGCACATCATCGAAAAAACTAAGGTTAGTATTCCTGCAAGTAAAGACAACTTCTGTACATTTTAAATAGAGTCGGTTCTTTTTCCTCAACTTACAATTTTGAAGTAACAATACTGATAGGAGGTGACCGTGTCGCCACTCTCGCCGACCAACTCACAAACTACATTGCACATATTGCAAAATTAACACTATTTATATTTTATGGTGCAAACTCTAAATAACCAAGGAATTCGTGACAGTGTAAAAATGTTCTTACCTCACTAGATATGTAGGGGTGGTAAACAAGGTTCGTTGGGAGCTTCCATAACTACCTAAACTCCACCTAGACATCGAAATTAAGAAGTTAGAGTTTCTTTAGGAATCAAATTGCACATAATTTTAAACCTTCAGTATTAAAATCTTACTGAAATTGATTGCAGAGAGGGCCATGGGTCGGCTCCTCCTGGGAACCCTTATTCTTCCTATGCGTGCAAAGGAAGGTAAAAACCCTAGGTTAGATTTTCACATGCCTTTAATAAAAAAATAAATGTTGAACTAAGGGAAATCATCTAAGAAATTGCATTACCTGGTCAAAGGATTGGAATTTCCAACAAGGGATTTGTCCTCTTCTTCATCGCAACAAACCAAAAAGGCCGAGGCCACAATGGAGGCCTTTACCAATGATAAAAACCTAAATTATACCTCAGAACAAGCATAAAAAATATATTAAACTAATTGTGTATTTGTTTGAGCAAAATGGGTAGTGCAACCATGAAGGGTCAAGCTCTTTCCATCAACTAATTGCAGACAAACAAAATAATTATTAATTATGTAGTAGTGGTTGAATGTTGGGACTCACAAATAAATTATTATTTATTTAGATATCTTTATTTAACACTTACGACTTCATAATGATTAGACGTGTTTGTTGTAATTAAATTATCATATTTGATTTGATAACAATTTAATTTACCTTGACAAACACAAACATGTTATCACTTGCTAATAGACACATAATTCACAACAAAACACCTTATGTATCTATATATTAATAGAGTAAATATATTCTGAAAACAAAAGCAAAGCAGTCATCCATATATGGATTGCACCAATTTAATGACATGGAGGAATTTGTAATCAACATTTCTCTTAGGTTTTTATTTTGATTATAATGTAGGCTAAAATGTATACTATAAAGGAAATAAAAAATCTATTTAAGTCCAAAGGGACGCTCCTTCGGATAAGTTGTACAAAAACCATATTTGGATAACAACCCAAAGAACATGGTTCAAAATTTCCATGTTTCCAAACTGCTGCCTCTTTATCTTTGTAAAACTTGTTATATATATCACAATTTGTTATATATATCACTTACCAACCTATAGAGCTAGAATTGATTTATGAACTAGTTTAATTCATTTTCTAAATAATTGTGATAACAATATAGTTTAAATATTATATTTAATTAACTCAAATTTGAACACTTATATTTATATTTTATTTAATTATATATTATATAGCATTATACTCAACCAACCACTATCGTTTTTGCAACAATTTCTTTTACATACCATTAAATATATATACACAAAATTTAATTAACTTAAATATAAATAATTATGACACTAACTTAATTTAATTACTCAAACCTAAGATTATTAAACACTTATAATATTATTTAATATATGTCAAAAGATGATTGAACACTTATACTATTTATATGTTCAAAGATTATTGAACAATTATGTTATTTATATACATAACTCCAACCGCAAATGACAATGAAAATGAAAATGCTAACCATCTACAGCTGTTTTGTGTGATAAGAGAGCGATGACTCTTTTCAGTACGAATGTCTATGATGATATGTCCATAAGCATGTTACTCACACAGTTTACTGTTTCACACTGTCAAACGCAAATGGCATGGCACCGTATAATCTTCTCTTCTCTTCCAGAAGTAAGGACTTCACATTATTTTTGCTTTCTTAGTATCCGAGGAAGAATGAACTATTTATTTAGCGATGCTACGTGTGTTTATATACATTTCATCTCTTTCTCGTTCTCACCCATCCAAATGACGAAATTCCGGAGTTTCTTCTCAACAAACAACCACTCACAGTGAAAGTCAATATTTTTTGTTAACAAACAATCAACGTGAGGTATTCAGTGTTCACCTTCGCCATTTCTTATTTTTCCAGTTTCATGGTGTAACATATTATTTATTTTAAGTATTTCAAGCAATAACATATTGTCTAAACATGAGTTATTAATGAATGAAGATGAGTCTGAATCAAGTTTTAGTTTATCGGGAAAACTTGAGTTATGATCCCTTTAACGTTTTCTTGTGCAGATTATTTGAAATAAGGTGCCGATCTGCTTGTTCAAGAACAACAATGAGATGAATGTCAGATAACTTTCCAATGCGCCGATGGAGATAAGTTTGCACAAGCACATAGGCAAGAAGAACTTGTCATGTGGGCATGCCAATAGACAACGAGCATTGATTCACAAACCTGATATGGGTGGGGTTGGGAAGATGTGTTAGAGATCAAATTTGCAATTGTCATGTGCACATGCCAAGAGACAAGTTATTGTCACAAACCTGAAATGGGTCGAGTTTGAAAGCTTCGCCATGCATGGCAATTGATATGCAAGATGTGTTAGAGATCAAAATTGCAGCTGTCATGTGCACATCCCAAGAGACAACTTATTTTCACAAACCTGATATGGGTTGAGTTTGAAAGCTTCACCATGCCTGGCAATTGATATGTGTTTTGATAGCATTATTCAACATGAAAAGCAAAATATAAACATTCTGAAAATGTCATTTTAATATTGTAGCCTTATGGAAATGAAAGAAACAATATTTAGAATTCATTTGCTGAGTGTTATATTCTTAGCTATATTACCAACAATTAAGTGAGAGTGAGTCTTCTAACCGTTTTGTTGTCATTATAATATTAATTAAGTCACATCTAACTTAATTATACCTCATTGTTGGATTCCATTGTTACTCTTGTGATATTAATAGTGACATTTCTATAATTCATAGTTGGATTCCATTGTTACTCTTGTGATATTAATAGTGACATTTCTATAATTCATAGGCATTTGTGTAATTACATTGATATGAGTTCAGATATTATCTTTAAGTGGACGGTCTCCATATCCAATATGGTATACCTAGCATGTTATGCAAGGAAATAAAGAAAGTGGCTGTCGATTTTGATATTGCATAAATACTACATAATATATTAAATATATTTCCTCTGCTGGGTAAATAATGTGGCATTGAAAAAGATAGAAATTAAAATTTCTAAGATTTTTAATGAACTGATTAGATTGGATTCTGAGTTGGCTGGCCGAGAAGGTGCGGCCAGAGAAGATACGAATAAGGGCCCCACATGAGGTTGTTGCAACCATTCCCCTAAATCACACGTTGTAGCCTAATTTCGCCGAGTCCACCAAGTCTACTACACACGATAAATAATCTAAACTTATACCCGCGAATACACCGAACACCATGGAAGGCTGGACAGATTTTTGGATGTTAGATATTATTAGTCCCTGCCCACGGCAAGCAGGGACTCTATGAAACGGCTTGCCGTCATTTGCCATTAGTTTGCACAAAAAACTAAGTATACATTACCTTTTATCCAAAGTTTTTGCATTCGTATGCACAAAAACCTAAGCTTACATTACTTTTTATCCAAAGTTTCTGCAAGTTTACATACCATACCTTTATTTTGTCCAATCAAAGAATTCTTACTCTTATTTGGCCTCATCCCGAGGCTAGGCAGAACTGAAGTTAGGAAGGTCATCTCTATTTATGATATGTATTTATTGATATGTATTTTATATGTACACAATAAATGGATTAATGCTAACTTCACGTTAACATTACTTCATAAAATTAAATGTTAAACTTAGACACAAATTAAATTACACTATTGTTGATCACCGTGTTCATATGACTGCCTCACCGCCCTTCTTATAAGCACATAAAAACAAAATCATCCAAATGTCAAGACCAGACTCAAAATCATCCAAATGTCAAGACGAGACTCAATTGCATTTTTGAGTTGTCGATAAATTGTGCACCCAAATCCAGGCGGTCTAAACAATACAACAATAATATGCATCGCTCTGATGCAAATTTTGTGGCATGATCTAAATTTCTTCATGTGTAGTCTAACACATTGCTGCTAAGCAATGGTGCAGTTTCTTCATGTCCAGTACATGGCACTTGAATAATTGAGTGATAGGAATACCATACCTACAATTTACTTTTTTCAACAATTTACTTTTTTCAACATGTAAGCTATACCTGGAATGAAGAAACATGATATTCCTGGAATGAAGAAACGGGACAGAAGGCCATACCTGGTCACCATTATATTTCTGTCTAAAACAGAGTAAGCATCCCTTTAACTAAGTTCTTTGTGTAGTAAATACATCATCCCTGTAAGAAGCTAATTGCTTTAGTTTTTTTGTTGTGGCAATATGCAAAATATACTATTTTATTTCAATTATATTTATTGTGGCCAGAAATCTATAGGAGTTGTAGCTATTTTCTCTTATGCAATGTGAATTAACTAAATGACCGATTCTTATTTTCAGACCATTTTTTCTCACCTATAAATGTTGGGTTTGACACTAATCATGATTGGGTTCTTGTTATTTACTGGAACTGCATTGATGGCGTCCTGGACCGTTGCCTTGGCCTCTATCCTTGGCCATTTTTAGCACAAGGTATTTGCCAAAGTTCGCAGGGACCCCCTTCAATCTTCCAGATGAATTCCCCTTCAATTTTGTGGAATTTTTCTCCCAATTGCTGTAAATGTTTGCATTAAGTTTAGATATTCTACCAATGCAGCGAGCACCAGGTTGTATAAAAAATACCTGCAATGCTCCAAGAAACAAACTGATAATCACAAAGAGATAATCACTTATCTTGGTGCAACTATCTTGGTGCAACAAAACTATAGAAAACTTCAATTGTACCAGCATCAAATATCTTCTATTAAATTATACTTCACGGGCAAGCTAGTTTTTTTCTATGATTTTTCCAACTGAAATTGCAAAATCCTACTTCTGAAATTGTTGAAGCTAGTTTTTTCTATGCTAAATTTCCAACTGAAATTACAAAATCCTACTATTGAAATTGTTGAATCCTACTACCCAAATTGTTGAAAATACAAATAAATGGCTGAAATTACAGATAGGCGCCTACCCCCTCGAATATTCAGGAAGTCTTTTCTATTTCCCAAGGCAATTTCTCCACCAATCCACCTACAAACAACAGTTGGTAGCTGCCTTACATTAATCAATAGGCTTCTAAAGGTCACATGAATCTTTCAGAGGGTTGGAATGTCACACCGAATGCACCACACAATGGACACTAGAAACGACCAGCAAACACGCCTTCCACAAAACTACCAGGCTGCTAAGAACAAAGAAAAGGAATACCTCAAGAGAAATGGCGTGACCCACCGAGTGCCAAATTTACTCCAACGTTGCCACTGATTGTCGTCATGGTCACGAGCTTGCAGTACTCGAATCGTACAAACATCTAATATGCAAAGAAAATATCAGTGCTCCTTGAGAGCTATCTTGTCTGATCTCTTTTGGGTTCTTCTATAGGGCCCATGCTCCCCATAGTTGAACAACTTACTCCAGATGCCACCACCTCCTTGGTTTCTTCTGTGGGGCCCGGAGTTTACTCAGACCCACCGATGACATCCATTTTCCCGTCCCTCCCACCACCGTCATCTACTACTGAATTGGCTGACCTATTGACTCTGTCCCACCACCCGCGAACCCCCAGTAATCAACCACCATTGTTGCCTCACCCCCCGTTGGTACCGAGCCACATTGGTGCCACACCCATACATACCATACCTTTCCTCTTCCCTCCCTCAGGAGTGGTTAGCACCCCAGTCATGGCTACCCTTAGCCTCCCGGGTTTAACCTTAGGATTACCCGTTTGGTATCTTTCGCCTCCAGTTCGCCCGCCGAATCCAGATGTCGTCCTGCAACCAGTTCAACCCATAGCCACTACTAGTCGACCACCTCCCGGTGTCTCAACCACGTCAAACCCCGCGAAACCGCCTTCCGGTATCGCCACCCCGTCAACCCCCACGAACCCATCCCCTATTCGTACCAAACCTGCTGGGGGCAGAGGCCCACAACCTTACAGTGCTGTCCCACCTCCTAAGACAGTCCAAAACCCCCCTGTATTCCGTGCCCCTCCCAAATGTGCACTCTGTGATGAGTTGGGCCATGCGACTCACCTTTGTCCTCATTTACCAGCATTAAAGAAATACATGCAACCGCTCGACGACGACCCCACCATCCCGGTGGTCCATCTAGAGTCAACCCATACGCCTCGCGACAAGTCCCTACGCACTAACCACCCATGTGCCTTGTGCGATGTTTACGGGCATTACTCCCATCACTGTCCCGACCTCCCCGATTTCAGGCTAGCTCTCCTCGATCTGAACAACCCGGTGTTGGAGACCGAAAACCTCACCATTCACGAGATCCTCCCCTTCGACCTGGATCCTGAGACATCCCAACTCCCCATTGTCGAGATCCACCCCCCGGAATCTTCTGCTTCAGAAGAATTCGAGAACATTTATATGTTTTCTTCCGTTACCGCCCCCTTGGCAACCGATGTGACGACCCGAACATTCTACAGTGATGAAGAAATTCTTGAAGCTCTCACCGCCCCAGATTATCCCTGGGATGATATGCACCATCGTTCATACTTTCTCCCAGATGAACCACTTCCTACCACTGCTCCCCAATTCGCAGTAGAATCCAAAGACTTCCTCCCCCCGAAGGTCGACTGGATCAAGGACCCTATTCCTGCTCCCGACGCCTTCGAAGAAGGTAACATGGCCAACATATCACCTGTTATCCAAGTTGATCTTGCTGCCACCGGGGGCACTCCTGAACTCATCGCTTTAGGAGAATCGTGCACTCAACAAGAGGTTGACGAGTATAAAGCACTTTTCAAAGAATTCTGTGATGTATTTGCTTGGTCTTATACCGAAATGCCTGGCCTTGACCCCGCCATTATAGAACACCACATCGACACATGGGCTGACATAACCCCCGTTCGTCAGAAACAGCGTCCCATTCATCCCTCCAAACTCCCAGCTGTCAAAGCAGGAGATTGAGAAACTTCGCAGACAGTGCCCTCATTGGTCCGCCTTGTACAGTTTGCTCTCCTTTTTGTTTTTCACCTTCTTTACCATAATCATACATACATCATGTTGCATCATATAAAATACACAAGGGGCATCCACGTGCCCAACATCTTAGACACCAATAGTCACCTCGGTTTGCGTGCCACTTCGGCCGCCCTCCATTTTTTGCACTTTTTATATCGCCGGAATCACTTTTCCGAGCCCATGATGATGCTTGAGATACTTTCTCGTTCTCACCTAGGTACAATTACAACAGTGCGTCCCTACACCTTGCCGCATTGATTAGCGCGCCACATCGGCCGCCGTCTGATTGTTCCACACTTTTTACATGAGCCATTCACTCCTGTCATACTGCAAAGGTCTCGTTATTTTTCCACCATCCATCCACCTTCCACGGAGATCCATCAGTGTTCCCCCCCTCCCTCAGCTCTGATCATCATAAATGCCCCCTAAAGTGAACACTTCCTCCTTGCTTGACCATCCTAAACACAGAGTCTTCTTATTTGCTTTCAGACTCCTTAAACATGAAAGCAACCACGAGCATTAACTGTCATGGGCTCGCAAAATCCACATGACAGTGCCATTTCATTCACTACATAGTCTTCTTATTTGCTTTCAGACTCCTTAAATATGAAAGCAACCACGAGCATTAACTGTCATGGGCTCGCAAAATCCACATGACAGTACCGTTCCATCATTACAGAGTCTTCTTATTTGCTTTCAGACTCCGTAAAATTGAAATCAACCACGAGCATTAACTGTCATGGGCTCGCAAAATCCACATGACAGTGCCATTTCATTTCATCAGAGTCTTCTTATTTGCTTTCAGACTCCGTAAAATTGAAAGAAACCACGAGCATGAACTGTCCTGGGCTCATAAAATCCACCGGACAGTGCCATTTCATATCCACACTCCTTCAAGGTCCCTAACCTATGAAGCACTATCCTCACGCCTTTTGGCGCTCTGATCGATCACCTCGGCAGCACCCCCATCAGGTCACCTTTGTTCAGAGTATTCTGCAGTCTCCTACCATTCTGACCACAGTTTGAGTGTCCCTCAGCCCATTCACCCTCAGATGCTATACCAATATGATTTCTTATCCCCAGTCAGTTTCATATGCTGCCCGATCAGCCCCGCCATCCTACTCTGAACAAAGGAAGTTTGAGTCCCCCTACTCTACTTGCCCAGTTATTCCCCCCCCGTTGCTCACTCCTAACATCAGCACTATCACCCTTCGGCTTTTGCACCTCGCGCTCCTGTCAAGGAAACATCATCGCCTTGGTAGTTGCAGGTCTCCCTCTGTCGACGACAACCCCTCTATTCCAGAGGATAGACCCAGAGGCCTTGCGCCTTGGACCCATCACCATCTGTGGTGAGTGCCTACGGACCATTTTGAGAGGAGTCATCATTG